>JAUMTS010055346.1:384-10892 GCA_032273385.1 Ophiopholis aculeata | reverse complement strand
GTGTTATTTTAACACTATCTTGGTGTTACATTAACACTTACAGTGTTATTTTTCACACTTGCAGTGTTAAAATGACATTAAAATGACACTACATGGTGTTGATATAACACCAAAAATTTAACACCGGTACACCGGTGTTAAATTTTTTTGGTGTGGACCTCTAACAACACCAACGGTGTTATTTTTAACACCGGTGTTTTTGCAGTGTAGAATTAACACATCAAATACATACCATTCTTTCTGTTTTACTCATTATGGACCACAATTGAAGAAAAATAAAAAATTTTAGAGTTCATAAGGCAGGTCTGTAGTTTATTAAATTAGTAAGAACAAACAACGACAACAACAAATCTTTTGTAGCGATAATGTTTTGATACTTATAAATTATATAGGCCTACTTTTTTTTTTTCATTCACAAGAAATCCTGAACAAGTCCGACATTTGAAAAACAGAGAACGTAGAAAGTAGAACTAGAATTTTGGCAAAAGTAAACAGATTATCGTTTTAATCCTGTCACAGCAAACAAACATAATCCCAGATTATCTAATGGAGTGTAAACACAATCTATATGCTTATTCTTTATCGCAAATTACCAGATGAATTACATTTCTTAAGCCATGTCTAATTTAAGATGTTATGGTCTGTTTACTATTTGAATTGTGATATTGATTTGAATGGCTTATTAAACAGCTTGGGGAGTTATTTTTGCTGAAACTACTGACTTGTGCTCAATATTTTGGCCCCGAAATTGCGATTTGTAAATGCAGTTTTTACATAAGCCGTATTTGGTATATGATCAAAATCGTTGAACATGGGGTATGGATTCAAATTTCGCTGAGGCACTTTAAAATTCAAAATGACTGGTATCTTTTAGGCATAATTGAAAATAAAATGTTTAAACATTGGTGCATTTTCTGCCATGTAATGCCGATTTTACATACGCATTTTTCCCTCCATCTGGTTTACATCAACCCCTAAAACACACATTGTTCACTTCAATGGAGCCCCTTCTTTAGGCTTCAAGGACACAAATAATTTGTAACACTGGGGATGAGGCTGCTTTATAAATATGTATTATACAACATAGGGTAATTATTTGTATTCCTATAAACTCACGTTTTATATAATATCTCGAAAAATACAATGAATATAAAGGTAACATTTTAGGATGATAACTAGAATAATATGGGCTTTCATTTGGTCCCCAAATCAGTTCTACTTCCGGTTGAGCCCAGGGGGATATCTATAGCTGAAATCGGCATAGCCCCTGTTAAAAATTTTGTTGGGAAGAATCGCAGTTAATCCTGACTCGTTGTTATCCCTTTGCGATCAGCACACTGAGTATCTTCCTTGCTCTAGTCACAAACTAGTTAGAGCAAGGAAGAAGGAGATATATGTCGTGAAACCATCCCCCGCATGACGCTTTTGATCCTGCGTGACATCTGCCACATAAGCGATGGGGAATAAGATTATGAATTGCCGCTAATGACCACGTTTCACACACTCATTTGTTACGATATAGCACTCTGATTAGAGATATTTTGAGCTATTTTGAACTTAAATTAATCACAATTTGAACCCATAGACACGTTGTGGTAATAGTACACGGTCAGTGGCGAATTTACCAGATAACAAGATTCAAAGTGGCCACACTATTGCGTGACTTCAAATGCGAATTGCAATATTTGATAATGTTATCAGATAATCAAAAAGTTATTGTTTAACTTCTTGTTTTTGAAAGAAAATGTAATTTATGGATACAAAACATGAACCCCGGGCATGAACCACCAGCTATTATTGTTAATTAATCATTTCGCTCCAAAATGTTAGACCTATCTTTCGGACAGTACAGAAAGCGAAAGGCCCAACCCAAATGTTTAAAAAAGGAACATTCTAATAATGTTGCAAATTGTGCAGATATATAATATAATACCAAGAATTTTGTCTTGTATAAATTTGTATACAAAACGGAAAGTGTTAATTAAACAAAAATACAATTAAAATGTCAACATGAGAAATGTCCATATTAACCCAAAATCACGGTCAACATTACTCTTTTCACAAAGTGACGCGTGCAATGGTGATGCACAAGCGAACCTTAACTTGTATTTTCGGTTTTACTGATAACATGGACCAAACTTGTTTGCTTAAATTTAGTCAAACAAGCTACTACATCCCAGTTCTTCGTATTTTGCTCCCTTTTTAATGTTCGCTTCACCTGCATCATAATAAAATAATACGATATGCATGTGTTACGAAATATAGTAAATGTTCTAAAAGTCCTCAGTATTATAGTAACAATTTTCTTTTATTCTTCTCTCTAAATTGAAAAAGTGAAAATTACACTCTTTCCTGGAGTGACTATATCTTTAATTTAAACTTGTTTACTCGCGGGAGAGTAGTTTGAGTGATCCTTCTGTAAAAAGAATGAACAGTTTACTCTCAAATGAGTAAACATTTACTCTTTGCGAATGAAAGGGAATGTTTACTCTTTTTGAGTGAAACTAAAGTAATTTCAAATTTCACTCTTTTGCATTTTTGCTTTTTTGTTTGTTTATTTTTTTCTTCTTTAAATTTTATTTTGTCATAGATAAAAAGGCATTTTCAACTTATTTTCATTAGGTTTATCGTCTTCAAACATATACAACTTCAGATGAAGTAAATTATTTGTATAGTTATATCATAGGTAACTCAATTTACGTTTTTTCCAATCGCTGCTCCTCTATTTCAATGACGGAACCACGGAAGGATACCGAAATGGCCCGCTATGTGAAATGCCTTCATGGGACACTTCACTTCAAATATATCTCGGAAATTTATCTTCGCGATGACTTGTAAACTGCAAGTTGAAGTTATGGCTTTGATATTATTGATGGTATTATTCAAGAATATTTAATTTAAATTGTGTTAATGTAATCAGATTAATGTACTACAGCTCTTGAACTTTTTCAGGTATGAATTATTCAAATCTTTAATCACCAATGTGCCTGAGCTTGTTCGACAAAACAACTGGCATCCATTGCTTGAAGTCCAGAACATGACTCTACTAGACTATACACCAGTACGACACGATTATATTATCTAAATTCTGTATACACCAGTACATAACTTCGTTTATCCATTTTATTGGTATATATATTTCAGCTTTTTGAGCTTATATTTTCCCACCACTTACATTTCGGTTTTAATATCGGTACACGGTCTGTAAGTTTTTAAGATATGTTATGATTGTGAAATTTTACTTAGACATATTATCAGCCGTCTTAATTACATTTTTAACTATCGGTTGAAATGAAGATCCGTTGCCGTCCTTGGGTTGATAAAAAGATATTGAGTCTTTTCCGCGAATGACTCATTTTACATAAACCCTTTGACTAAAGTCCAGTAAGCCAAGCTTAGCAAAGTTATTCAAGATATATATCCCAATTTTAGTTATGCGTTAATGGCAACATACAAGTTACTGATATCAGTATTGACAAGGCTGCAATAACATTGCTAGATATTAAAGAAAGTTATCAGTGTTGTCCATTTTATCCGATTGCAGAAGCTGACTTCTTACCTTAGAGGGCACAATTAATGATACAAAATAAGCACATATAATAGACATCACATTACCATTTGACGTGCAAGTATACACACATATAATCTAGTTTAAGAAACCCCTCCTCCCATCCTGCAAAAATCATCGAATGAGTGAAGCATAATCCGTTAAATTGTGAATGTTTTCCTGGATTGTGTTGTTTGCTTTATTTCTGTCGTTTCCTTCGTACCACCGAAGGAACACTTGAGGGGTGTGATGATAAATCTGATATTTATTGTTTCTGATCACAACTTTACCCAGTCTTTATTGGAAGCGAAAAGTTCATCAGATTTAGAGCTAGATTCATAAAGAATGCGACAATCCTATAGAGGGCGTATCCTTAGAGTCATTTCTCTTGGGGAAATTCCCTAATACACACAAATTGTTTGGAGATGCTTTGACTGTAAGTTCATCGCCTTGTCGACAGTGAGTTTACAAAAATCTGGTATAGTTAGCAGTCGTGTCTAGACAAATCAGTTTAATAAATTAACACATCTTGACGTTTCTGTGAAGTACATATGAGAGAGAGGTTTTAAAAGTCGCGGCTACAAGTCGCGGTGACTTCCTCCCTCCCTCACTCTCTCCCGCTTACTCATTCCCTCCCTCTTTCCCTCGGACAACCCCATCTCATATATCTTTTCATGGGAACACATTTTATCAACGTGATTTGAATTATGCCACAAGAATTATGCTTCCCAAGGTCATACTTTATTTTGCATCAGAAAAGCATGCATCCATGCTTACGCCAAATTATCGACAACATCTGAGAATAGTAGACCCGAGTTGGTATTGTTACCATATACCGAGATCTGTAAGTTCTTGATGCTCAAAAACCAGCAAAAGGGTCAATTTTTCCCCGCGAATGACTAATTTAACATAAACCCTACGTCTAAGTCCAGTAAGCTAAGCTTTAAAAAGTTGTTCAAGATATCTTTCCCCATTTGAGTAATTCGTTAATGGCAACATACAAGTTACTGATATCGGTGTTGACAAGGCTGCAAATTTACTGAAATAACTTTGCGTGTTAAAATGGAAACGTTAGAAATCAGTGATTACCATTTATCCGAAATCGGGGACAAAAAAAATGTTATGGTCGCGGAACGGATGAGAACAGCAGATTGTGTATTAACATATAACATCGTTAAAGCTCATTTAGCTTGTAGAAATATATGTATGACAATTGTTTACCTCTATTTCTAGAACATATGTAGAACGTGGTTTTTCAGTTCTAATTTAAATTATTTGTACCGACTATCGAGGCTTGAGATAAGAATTATGAGTTAAATTTTACCAATAAGTGTTTGGGCATTACCTTCTCTTTCTGCTTTTCTTTTTTTCTCCTCCATTTTTCTTGATCTGTTTCGTAAAGACAAGCATGTATTTTGATAGTCATACTAGCTAGGTAAGTGGCTTTCCGGGGATGTGATCCGAACTGAACGATCCGGATAAATAAAATAAATACAGATATCTTTCCTGTTTTTAAGTGGGCAAAATGAAGCCATTTCAACAAAATGAAATGATTTTACAGAATTGTCTTTAGCACTTTCATTTTTTCCTTCAAAAACAGCTTTAAAGGTTGCACAATATTTGAACCGTGCTTACCTTGGAGTACCCCTCAACCTTAACCAAGTTCTCAACTATAAAAGGCAGCACTTCTCAATCTAAAGGATATCTATTTGACACCCGATAATACTTCAACACCATCACACACTTCCGTAATCTTACACCAAAGCTTTGAGGATCTTTGACATTACCTTTCCTCTGGCATTAGCCATCATCCATATCATCTCAAGATTTGTCGCGGGAAATCACTTCAATTTACACGGAGTCTTTCACTTTATTAACTAAGCAACGGATTCCATCCGGGGGAAGCGCTTAATATTAGGCAACGCAGTATTCTTCATCAAAAAGGCCCTACGTTTTGTCGTCCTATGCTGATTGACCCTCTTTTCTACACTTTGTCACGCAATGGCCCCCTGTTTTTCGCTTTTCCTCTGTAAAAGGAAGACCCTGACACACCTTTGTCGCCCACAGACCTTGAGCTTTTTAACAGTTTGTTAAAAAAGCGATATATCCTTCAAAATGTTAGAAAAAATACATGTACATCGTTATCTGCACATTGTCACAAAACTACCCACTTTTCAAAGTTTCTCATATAAAAACGTCCTTTTTAAGGCAATTCGTCCCTAAAAGACCCCCTTTTAGCATAATTTGTCACCGAAAGGCCCTACATTGGAGGTTGCAGATGGAACTCATACGTCACTTGTATATGAATGCCCCTTGGAGTCTTTCACTTTGTCAACCATTGCAAGCAACGGACTCAAGCAGTTTTTGACTTTCGCGTGCATGAATCGGTTACGACACGGGACAGGTGGAAGGCAGATTCATATGCTCCCAAAAATAGCTTACTTAACGTACTTGTGGAAACATATCAAGTTTAATTTTCTTTGAAACTGATTTTTTCTTAATTGTTGTTAAAACATTGCTTTTAAGTCATTATTTGGCTTAGTAATGGCTGATTTTATATTGAATAAGATGGCAGATATGGGTGATAATTACCAGAGTTACAAAGAAAAAAAAAAGGTGAAATAAATTAAAATGCATCTCTCTTATTTATCTTTTCGTATTTCTTGCAGTTTGTAACTCATGCTGAACTGGAATGGTTATTACCCTTCTCTAATGCATAACATTATGAACAAAAAACTACTAAAGTACCTATAAGCATCCGACCAAATAAAAATAATAACGTAAAAAAACCTCAAATTTGTTTCCGCTAGCTTTCCAAAGAAACATCACATAACAAGTGAGAAACATTTCAGAAACTACACATTCATGGCATTAGTTTCAGTAGCGTCAGTCAGGTAGAATGACTACAACGGACATATTTCCTCCAACGCTCGAGTCCGTCAGATTTTACAAAGAATACATGAACAAAAAGAATCATTTTAAGGCTACATGTAGAGAGTTCCTCAGAGTCAGTCAGATTTTACAACAGCAACAATGGGCATGAATTCAATCAAGGCTAGACATATGCAGATAGATTGAACAACTATATAGTACAATGGGTAAGAATAAGACAAGAGTCAGTCGGATGTTACAAACGAGACAAGTTCTTCAAGCCTAATGTCAATCAGATTTTACCAGAACTACAATTCCCTCATAGCTAATGTCGATCAGATTTTACCAAAACTACAAGTTTTCTACGCTAGATAGACTACAATTTCTTCAGAGGTAGAGTCAGTCAGATTTTGTCAAAGTGTTTGATGAATGTCACCCAAAGACGCCTGTTGGAATATTAGACAATGATTTCTTCCAAAGTGCATCAGTAATGTCATGCAGAGCGCCTGATGGTACATTATACAAGGATTGCCCTCCATTCACAACCTGACGTTTCCTGGCCAAAATGGGATTGTAATCTATGACTCACCCATAATGCTATACATAACTTTTTCATAGTGCAATGTATACAATAATAGAAAGTAAATTAATTTTCCTGGTGGTTGTGTTCAGGTATCACGTGATTAGTTTAGGACCTTTCAGTCGTTCATAATATTATGGAGTTCATAATCCAGTGCATATTAAACGTAATTAAAAGGATCCGAGCCCTTACCGTATCTCCGAATGCCTATGAGTTAAAATCATCCGCTCCTTAAAGTATAACGCCGCATTCGTTTGACTTGAATTTGTGTAAACAATGTATATGATGCAGTTATGAAGTCTTTTCAGAGGAGCATTTTTTTTTTTTCATATGTAATTAAAAACATCAACGTCTTCTGCTTGTAGGGTGTTTTGCACTCCTGTTTTTGAAATGATTCTTTTTCTAAGTAAGCAGTTGCCTCAAATCAACACATTGGAATGTCAATGCCTTCAAATCGAATTTCCTCTTTTACTGAGATATACAAGCACAGCGACTCATTATGTTTAATGTGTTTCTTTTTTGTTGTTGTTGCTGAATTGTCTGATTAATTGACTACTTGCTTATTGACTTGATTGCTTGCTTGATTGATTGCTTGATTGCTCGCTTGCCGCTTGTTCTCTGGTTTTGCAAACCACCGAAATATTAATAAAGCAATAGTACATTTATTGAAACACAAAATTCAGTACAACACTTGAATGTCAATGCGGTCGGTACAATTCTTTGTGTCCTCTAAACTAACAAACGATTACGTTGTTAATCATCATTTTAGTTTTGTTTATGTATTCGTTTGCTTATTTGTATACTTGTTTATTAGATGCGGGGTTAGATGGCATCGAAGTTATGAAGCAAAGGCATTCTTGAAACGAATGCATAGTAGTTGCATACATGGTGAAATAATATGCAACAGAAGGTTTAAAAAAAATACACACATTTTAATGCAATTGTATGGGGTACATTGTTTTGTTTATTGTTCATTTTTTGTTGTGTATGTATTCGTTTGGTAAATTGTTTGGATGTTTACTTTCTGGTATCGGAATTATGACGCGAAGGCTCAAAATAGGAGTTGTACACAAGTGAAATGATATGCAACATAAAAAAACCCATTTGAATGCCAATGTGGTACAATGCTTTCAAATCAAATTTCCGCTCTTAATGAGATAAACGACAAGCCATTAGTTAACTATAGGTACAGACATATTACGCACTTGTGGATTACTAAGGACTTTTAATTACCGCACCTGTTTCGCTGTGCTTCTGTAAACAGGCCTTTATTGGCAAATTTAAATTGTTTTCCCCTCCAAGTAAAGTACAGAGTTCCCGGGGTGGGCACTAATATATTTTTCGATATGTATGCCCCTCCAATCTTCAGTGTTTGAAAAATTATGTCTCCGGATCTAAATAGCTTTCCGAATAGCTTTTGGAAACATAATAATCTCCGACGTTGCTTTCATGGTTCTTTTTGCCGAAACAATTTCGGTCAAACCGTATTCATGATATTTGAGCCGGAAAAGAAGTGTTTCGAAAGTTGAGATAGATTTGACAACGTGGGTCTCCGAAGTAGAAATATTGCGTGCAAAAGGGGTCCTATGAGTGGCATATACCCATACAACTTCCCAATATAAGTACCCCCGGGAGAACCTCTGTAATAGATCTGATCTTGCCCACAGTTGCGACCTTTTGAATTAACATTAACTTGTTGATTGATTAAGCTATTATAAGCTCGTTGAATCATCTCATAATTTGCAGCTAATACTATTCTAGAATTGTTGTTGATGCTTGCTAGCTATGTGTTTTTATAGTTTTTGAGGCGATAATGTGGCAATCCTGTTAAAGTTTTTTTTGTTCGTACGTGCGTTGTATATCTAGAGCGTGAATGTTAACTTGGTCTACTTAAAAACTTTGAATAAAAATGTGTTTAAATTGATTTAAGCAGTACAAAAAGGTAAACGTTAAATGTTCTTGTGATTGGTTATCACTCTCAGGACTGGAAATCAACTTTATATATTGAATCTATTGAATATATTTTCGGTATCCTTTCTAAAGTTTGATTAACTAATAAAAAGAAACCTTTAGTGCATCATAATATCTCTGTTTTATTACAGTCTGTTCACCAACTTCAATGTAAGATGAATCATGACCTTAAGAGTTGTCCCAAGCCAAGTTGGACAGAATACAATTCAAGTACCATAGTATGTTTCCTGTACGATCTACCACGACCTTGGGCTCTTCTAGTGTTGCTACAATGTACCATACTGATGGTAATGTTCCACCTGATACTCAGCAGACTTTAGTTAACTTGAACAATAATAAATCCTATACTCTTCCTCTTTACACGCATTTAATAATTTAAAAATCGTTGTATTGGACTCATTTCCTTACTATTAATTGACACTTAATTGTCCTCTCTGTTCCGTTCTAGCGCAATATTTGTTTTGATCCGAAGTTTCAGTTTAAACATGACGAATGTACCACACACAGATTGTCCTACGATTGTCAGAGTCATTCGGTGCATGGATTGTTCGTTGTAAGTGTTAGCGTTTGATCAAGCCAAGAATAAACTCCTCCGACTGACATATTACTATAGGTAGTTTTTGTTGTTGTTTTTTGTTGATATAAAGCGTTCAAAAGATTTATCAAGAACAGCATAGCACATCAAGTTTGTTCGACAACTTGTTAGAGACATTTGGTGCAGGTTGTAGTGTTTGATCACAACGCACCGAGAGGAAAATCATTCTTCGAAGAAGTTACGAAGCTGCAACATTTACAATTGCCCTTTGCTTTCTATGTACGCTATCTTGAACATGCGTGGTTTCTATCACTTAGTATTCTGCGTGTTTCTGCTAAAAAGATGGTATGTCTCTTTACTCTTGCAAAAAAGACGTTCACACCATGTCTCTACTAAGAAGCAGTTAATATGTAGTCGAAAGTTTTTCTTCTTTTTCCAATAAAATGACTCATTTTAAGTTTACAAGATTCAAAGAGTGACACTTTACTTCTGCAAATTGACAGATTTTGTCAAATTCTGTAACGAATAGTCATCAATCATTGAGCAGGCTGACAAAACAGCTATGAGACATGTTCAGGACCTGTTCGGAAATTATTCAATGTTAGACAGGCGAATCTATTGACGCCTATTATTATTAATGCACTTTTTAATTGCTTCTTGAAGCTACCAATGCAGGAACTAATCTTGTTGTATAACTTGCTTCTTTGTTTCCGTCATTGCATTATGAAGACTGGAAATATGTTTTTACGAATTGCTTTTTTGTTTAAAAATGATGATTATAATAATGATAAGATACGGCAGCTTTGTCAAAAGCATATCAGGGTCAAGTTACTCTTAAATCGCATAAATTAGCAGGTTGGCGTTGTCAACCTTTTCTCTATTGACTATCAGATGCCTTCATGGACTTGTTCTTTTCAGAGCCACAGTAATCAAGGATGCTCCAACGAAGTGAGAGCTTCTCTGTCCCGACGAAAGCATGGTAGTTTCCAACTTGATATATTCCG
>JAUMTS010055124.1:0-10896 GCA_032273385.1 Ophiopholis aculeata | reverse complement strand
ATGTTTCCCCTCAAGATATTTATAAATACCAAGAACATTTTATGCGGGTTCATTCTAAAATAAACAATGCAATATTATCATTCGGTAATTTACAGTAAAAAACCATCAACTAGTTGGAGACCCCTTAAGGTTAAATTAAAGTGTCTTTTCATGCTTTGCAGACTCAAAATAAATTTTCCATGAAGATGCATTTACATCATGCACAGAAAATGATGAAAAGGCCATACCTGTGTTGACTGCTTGTTGAGATTCCGTTCCACTGCAGGTTCTCTTGAGTGATTAGATTGCGCACAACTCGATTCTTGCTGCTTAGAAGATTGTCCAGATTTAGGATCCTCCATTTTGAAATATTGTTCACAGTTTGAATCCTGTAACATTGAGGATTGTCCAGCTTCAAGCTTGTTTGATTGTGACAACTGTCCAGATTTAATTCCTTGCAGCTTTGAAGGTTGTTCAGAGTTTAAAGTCTCTTTTGGCACACCAATTACGCGTCTGACTGGTTTGAAGGGTGCAGGTGAACCAAAGTAGCGGGCCTTGTCTCCTGAAGCTGAAGGACTTTGACTCCTAGGCAAAAGTTTATTGCTCTGTGCTAAAACATGAGACACGGATTGACTCCTTCCCCTTGGGGCTCGCACTTCTTCACTGGATCTTTCATCATGCCCTGGGTTTGACTCTTTCCTACTATCAAGAGAATCCTGAGCACTGTTATCCAAAAGACTACTCTGTCGTGGGAGAGAACAAGTTTTGGCAGCATCTGAAGGTTTAATTTCCGGTGCTAGTATACTAGAAACTGATCTGCTTCTATCTCTCTTTGTTGAATGCTCTGGCACGATCTCTAGATTTTTAGAGCCAGATATTTTTCTGATATTCTTGACATAATGGTATGTGTTTGGCGGAGAATGGGCATCCCATGGAAGATCTCTATCTTGAGTGACATCACTCTTTGTTGCAATGGTTCTGTCTCTCTGTGCTAATTGGTGGTTGGAGACTCTAAACACATCATTGAATTCTTCACTGTTTTCGGCTGGAACTTCCTTAGAGATTTTAGATCCAATTTCATCACACATGTCCCATTCTGGATGGCTTGCATTCTTTTCCATAAGGCTGTCATTCTTTACTACAGGGCTGACATCCTTTCCTGGAAAGCTGACCTTCCGTAGTAGTCTTGCTTTGCACCTTGTTACTTGTGATGATATGATGCTTTGTGCTAGAATATTGGACAAAGACTTACTTCTGTTCCGCTGTGCCGAGCCATTCTTTGAATCTCCTTTTTCACCTTCTTTTGTCTTCTCATTTTCATTTCCAATATATCGGACTCTGTTGTGTGAATCCTGAAAATCTATTGGAGCAACTTTTCTTTCTGGTACATCTGATGTTGCCATCTTTTGCGCCAAAATATCAGATAATGACTGACTTCGATTTCTATGAGAGAAGCCATACGCCTGTGCACCAACATCATCTTGTTTTGAACTATTGGGTTCATTTCCAATGAATCGAACTCTGTTTTGAGGGGGCTTGAAATGCATTGGAAGCACTTTTCCCTGAGGAACATCAGATGATGCCATTTTTTGAGCCAAGATATCTGAAAGAGACCTACTCCTGTTCCTCTTTGGTAACTCAACCATCTGTGCTTCAGGCTGTTCTGGTGTGGAAACTTTTTGATCACTTTTTGTTACATGAATTCTGCTTTCAAAGGGATCAAGATCCTCTGAAACTGGTTCGCTGCTGTGATTGCTTGACGGAGGAATACCTTTTGCTAAACTACTTGACACTGACTGGCTTCTATTCCTCTGTGACTTTTTGATATAGCGCCCTTGTTTCTGTGGTGGTTTACTACCCCTGGGTAGCGACCATCCTTTTGGCATCCCCTTTGACTCAATCATGTGTGACTCACTCTGCTGTGACTCACTCATCTGAGATGACATACTAGATAATGAGTGACTTCTTTCTCTTACACTTGCCAAACGGCGTTTCAGGGCATCTAGAAACTTAGCATCAGCTATCTTATTCCCATTTGCATCCAACACTTCACCACTTTCTGGAGGGCTGCATTTTCTGGGAAGTGATCTACTTTTGATGACATCTGAAGGTTTGATGACATCAGAAGGTTTAAAGCCCTCTGAAGATCTGTCATTCTTGGCTAAATTCGGAGACACAGACTTGCTTCTGTTTCTGAATACAGGTAGATACCGGTGTGCTTCTACAGCCTGTGTTGATTCCACTTCTGAAACATCACTCCCATTCCATGAGTAACCATTTTGCAGAGTTTCATCCTTTTGAAGGACTGGTCCTCTTTTAACATCCTCATCAGGATTGCTGCTTTGTGAAGCAATGTAAGACAAAGATTGGCTTCTCTTCCTGAAGACTGGTCCATACCTTACCGAACCGGTTAATTCAGCCTCAGAAACATCACTCTCACTTGTACAAAACTGATTTCTGTTTGAAGGAGAAAGGAAGCCACTTCTTGCAAGAGAGTGATTTTTGATCTCCGAGGGTCTGCTTCTCTGTGCCTGGTCATTTGAAACCAAATTACTTCTTTTCTTAAGTGGAAGCATGGGTGCTTCTACTGATTCAGTTTCTGAAACATCGCTCTTTATATCACATACATTAGAATCTTGATGGAAGTTAGTATGTCTTGGCAGTAAGTGACCTTTGACCTCTAGTAGACCACTGCTCGGTGACACTGAATGACTTATTTTCTTGTAATGTGGAAGCATGGGCCTTTCAATGGATTCAGTTTCTGAAACATCACTTTTTGTATCAAGAAAATCAAACTCTTGCTCAACGTTCCAACGCTTTGGCAATGATTGACCTTTGACTTCTAGTAGACCACTGCTTGGTGACACTGAATGACCTCTTTTCTGGTAGAGTGGAAGCATAGATGTTCCTACGGATTCAGTGTCTGAAATATCACTCTTTATATCACGTACATGAAAACCTTTCTGAAGGTTACAAGGTTTTGGCAGTGACTGATCTTTGACCTCTAGAAGATCTCTGCTACGTAACAATGAACTACTTCTCTTAGACACTGGAGGATATTTTTGCACCTCTGCATATTCAACATCCGATAGATCACTCTTACTCCCATCTCCATCAATACTTGGCTGGCAATTGGAGTGATTCGGAAGATTTTTGATCTTACATGGACTGCTGCGTTGTGCCAAGATATTTGACACTGGGCGACTATTTTCGTTGTACTGTCGAAAATACTTCTTGACCTCTGCAGCATCTGCATCTGATGTATCACTTGTACTACTGTCTGGCTGTCGAATGTAGATCTTTGGAAGTGGCATTCTATTGACAATATCTGATGAATTATTGTCCTGTTTTGATATATCTGACACAGAATGACTCCTTCCTTGGTATGAAGAGGAATTCAACATTGCTTCTGTGGAATCAGTTCCTGATGCATCACTCTGAAGGTTGAAATTTCTTGGAAGTGTTTGACCTTTGACATCACTCTGAAGGTTGCAGTTTCTTGGAAGTGACTGACCTTTGACATTTGATGGATTATCATTGGTCAAAATATTAGATACAGAATAGCTTCTCTTCTTGTAAAGACCTACTGGAGAATACCTTCGCGTTTCTGCACATTCAGTTTCTGAAACACCACTCTTGTTAACTTCATAGCTTGATCTTTGACCTTTGATCACAGATTGAATGGTATTCAGCAAAGAATCATTTGATGCTGATTGGCTTCTTTTCTTGAAGGGCCTTGCTGTGATATTCGTCAGTGTGTCTACAGTTTCTGCTTGTGACTGACCCCTTTTATGTGCAACATCAACAGCACCCAGTTGCTGACGGTTCTGTTGTCCTGGTTGACCTATGACCTCTGATTGATCATTGCATGCCACAATATTTGACACAGATTGACATCTTTTCTTGTACAAACCTACTGGGGGAGTATCTTGTGTTCCAATAGGGTTACCTTCATATGCATCATCCCTACTTCCGTTTTTTGAACCCCCATCTGCCTGATAGTTGTAATGTCCAGGATGTGACTGACCTATGACCTCTGAAATATTTGACACCGATTGGCTTCTTTTCTTGAACAATGGATGAAACATCAGATCTCTGGCATCTTCTAACTCTGATGCATGACTCCTTTTGGCATGAAGTCCTTTTTCATCTACTGTAAGGTTGCTGTCTTGTGTCAACATATCTGATGCCGACTTGCCTCTTTTCTTGAACAATGGATGTAACTTCAGTGTTTCTGTTGCTTTCTCAACTGCTCCATCAATTTTCTTAGCATCATTTGATTCATCAACTTTTCCAATGTTGCTGTCTTTTGTTGACACTGAATTGTTTTTCTTGTATGTGGCTGCTGGAGGAATCTTAAGTGTATCTGTAGATTCTTCTTCTACTCCACCAACCTTACTTCCATGAACTGAATCAACATTTGGCTGATGATTTTGCCTCGGAGGGGTCTGACTCATGACCTCTGACAGATTTGATATGGACTGGCTTCTTCTCTTGTATGGACTACCATTCTGATACTTCTGCATTTCTTGAGATTCTACTCCTGATATATCACTCTTACCATTTGGCTGATGGTTGTATTGACTTGGAACTGATTGACCTCTGATCCCTAATTGCTTGGTACTTTGTTCCAAAAGATCTGATACAGAATTGCTTCTCCTCTTGAACATTGGATGTGACTTCAATTCTTCGGCAGCTTCTGATGTACTGTTGTCTTTGTGTGACTCATCAACTTTCCAGATTGTATTACTATCTTGTGTCAAAAGATTTGATACGGAAAGGCTTTTTCTCTTGTACATACCAACTGGAGAATGCTTTTGTGTTTCTACAGACTCTGCATCTGATGAATCACTTGTTGCACATTTATCTCCATCTTGCTGGAGGTTAAAGTTTCTAGGAAGCGATTGACCTCTGACCTGTGAAAGATTTGATACCGAAATGCTTCTTTTCTTGTACATACCAGTTGGAAAATGATTTGGTATTTCTGTAGATTCTGCATCTGATAAATCACTGTTATTTGTTGCATATAAATCACCATCTTGCTGGAGGTTGCAGTTTTTAGGAAGCGATTGACCTTTAACCTGTGCAAGATTTGATACGGAAAGGCTTTTGTTCTTGTACATATCAACTGCAGAATACTTTGGTAATTCTACAGACTCTGCATCTGATAAATCACTGCTATTTGTTGCACGTGTATCACCATCTTGCTGGAGGTTGAAATTTCTAGGAAGGGACTGACCTTTGACCTGTGCTGGACTTCTGTCTGTCCAAATATTTGAAACAGAATGGCTCCTTTTCTTGTAAAGTCCTACGAAAGGAAACCTTGGTGTGTTGGCAGAGTCCTCGGATACACCCATCTTTAGGTTCCGTACCCTCTCTTCAGGCACTTTTCTTTTGACTGAGTTTGGTGAGTTTCTAGCTCTAGCTATAACATGTGAAACTGAATTACTTCTCGCCCTGTACACTGGTGGAGTTTTCACTACTTCAACTGATTCTGCTTCTGAAACATCACTCTCAAAAGGATCATCATTCTGAGAGAGATTGCTATTTCTTGGGAGGGAACTACTTTTATCAAAATCCAATGGCTTTGCACTCTGTGCTGAAATATGTGATACAGAGTAACTTCTGGCTCTGTACAATGGAGGGTGTTTCACGTCAACCAATTCTGGTTTTGAAGACTTACCATCTATCTCATCTGGTTTTTCCTCAATGTGTGGTAGTTCAGCAACTGTTTGAAGTGAGCGAGCTTTTATCATGTTTGATGGATTATTGGCTTGTGCCCGAATTTGAGACTCGGAATGACTTCTTCCTCTGGATCTCCTACGGAACAATCGTCTCTCTGTAAATTCTGCATCTGAAACATCACTTCCAGATGTGTCAGACCAGCTCTTCCTTTCTAGAAGACCATAGTTTCTTGAAAATTTTGGCACCTTGATATCTGTCGATGGTTCTTTGACCTGTGGCAAAATTTGGGACTCAGGATGGCTTCTTTCCATGGATCCTGCTAGATTATGTCGTGTTTCTCCAGCATTATTTCTAGATGGATAGGGCATGTCTCTATTGTCTGTTGGCTCAAATTCGCTTGCTAGCGATCTTAAGGCCTCATTTGCCTGAGATGGTTGAACTGTTTGTGGCAAAAGATGAGAAACGGAATGACTTCTTCCTCTATACCGCATAGAATGCTTTGGAATGTCCGCCATTTCCGCTTCACTTTCAGATGGGTCCTGCACTTCACAGCTTTGAATATCACGCTTGCTTGGACTTGGACTTTTGATGACATCACGCTTGCTTGGACTTGGACTTTTGACGACATTATGCTTACTTGGACTTGGACTTTTGACCTCATCACGATTGCTTGGACTTGGACTTTTGACCTCATCAGATGACTCCCCAGTCCACGGCAGAACATGAGAAACCGAGCGGCATCTTCTTCTAAACAGCAAGGGACTTCTTTTTCTATGTGTCAGGAGATGCTTATGTTTTTCGACAAACTCTTCCGTGGAGACATCACTTTCATCTGCATCCCATAGATCACTATTTCTTGAAGCGATTGAGTCTCGTGGAAGAGACAGACCTTGCATGCCTCTTGGAAGACACTCACGTTTTGTGTCTCTTGGAAGAGACCCACTTTTACTGATCTTTGGTGACTCCACAATCTGTGTCAGATCATGTGATACTGAATGGCTTCGCATCCGATATGTCAATGGATGTTTACGCACCTGCGGCCGTGGTGAATCTCTCCTCCCGTCATTGACATGAGAAGGTACATATGACGGCATGGAGAAGACATCATTATATGGTATTTCTTCAAAGTCTGGTAATTTGTCATTGATATTCTCATTTTCACCGCCGTTTTTCAACTCAAATTGCACAGATTTGGATAAGCTTTTCTTTGGCCGATTAAATGCCCTCAGTATTGGTCGAATACTCAGATGTCTTCTTAGGGAGTTCTTACTAGTTGATTTGCTCTCTTTATGACTTTCCTGTGATGGTTGCATGGTTCCACTCCACAACAAGTATTTTTTTACAAAAGCATGGTTAAGTTTTGTCACAAGATTCTTCAAATTACACTTGGCAACATCAGAAAGTTGTAGTGGCTAAGAATCTAGTGGAATATAAACGCTAACAAATTCTAGTAGCTAGGTACATATGCAACATCAATACTCACTTCATATTTGTAGCAATCAGGCTGATGACAGTATTTTGACAAATATATTTATAAATTCCAAGTTGGTTAGGAAGTCGAAAGCCAAATGATCTTCAAGTCAAATCCAAAATTGGACAAATTAGCAGACTGTAGTATCTTACTACCAAAGGCAACCAGAAGTCCACTGTCTGACAAATTGCAACAGCTGGATACACGTTGACAGCGCCCAGAATACTGAACGTGAAAAGTTGGTCAGGTAGACAGAAGCTTAATGATCAAGTCAAATCCAGAATTAGAAAAATCAGTAACCGCCGACCGGTTGTGACTTATGATCCTAAGGCAGCCAGAACTCAACTCTAACAAATTGCAGTAGCTGGATTCAGATTGACAGCGCTCAGTATGCTCAACATTAAAATCCAAGAGTTGGTGAAGGATACAGAAGCAAATGATCTTCAAGACAAATCTAATCTCGGAAAAATTAGAAAACTGCAGTGTGTATAATCCGAAAGCAGCCAGAACAAACTACAGTAGCGGTAGCTGGATACAGGTTGACAGCGCTCAGAATACTTAACACAAATACCCCAGAGTTTGTTAAGGAGACAGGTGCCAGAAGATCTTCAAGTCTAATATCAACTGCTTGCTTGAAAAACAATCACTTCGATAGATATCCTATAGCTTTACGAAGCAGGTCGATACATGGCAGTTGACTTGAGTCAATTTCCAACGTGCCTATGAAGATTCCAAGTTTTTGTTCCGCTTTCAAGATGATCTTCTAGTGAAATATCAATTGCTTGTTTGGAAAACAATCACTTTGATAAATATCCTAGCTTTATGACACCGTGGGGATGAATGTTCAAAGTTTTTACACTGCTTGCGTCTTTGTTTGAAATCCAAAGACAAAATGTGATCTTGCCAAGTGCTGCAGTGTTCTAATTAAGTTGACATCATATCAACCCACACAATGTAGATCTATGATGCAAACCATTAGATGGCACAATTGCGAGTGAAGATCTCGCTGACACACATTTTCACAACTCTGTCGTTTAATCCCACTAATTGTTATCTGATCTCATACAGAAATAAGAGATTAGTTTATGGCTTCCTGATTTCTAGTGATCCTACGCATTCTTTTGGCCTCATGTACAAAACAGTTGGGCTAATCAAAAGTTCTTTTAATTACTCATTTTAACACTTCATATATCTGACGCAAATGTTGCTTAGCACATACACAGAAAATAGAAAAAGAGACTGACCTTATTATATTAGATATCAAAACTATATTGCTCAGGGGTTACAGTTCTTTATTTTACACAAGTTTTTACATCTATCAAGTGAACTTTGCATGTGCATGATTGCAATAAAAAGGCACCTGTAAGTCTTTGGGAAATATAATTTCAATTAAAACGCTTCCTAATTAACAATCCAATCATCAAGACAAAGTCCAAGACAGGTATTCTTATAATGCGGTGTTACCTAATTATGAAGCATTCGGAACATTATGACACATTCCCAAACATTCTCAATCCCACACAAAGATCCAGTTCCTCAGATCTATTGTAACATGTTTCCTGAACTTGGTCATTATGATGTAACTATAAACCATTAACTAATGACTTGCTAACGAATCTTGGCCCATATTCAGGATTCATAAGGTCAGGATTTGCATCAACCTAAACCTAAATATCTTCGCTAAAACCACATGTGGGTTTACAGATGTTTGTATCAATGGTGCAGGTAACTGATACAACAGAGGTTATACTTTATCTCATTTCCAGACTGGATGTGATGTCACTGTATACAAAAATATTTTTGTCAGTCACCTTACTTTGCAAAAAGTACACTTTCTCCATCTACAACGTCACAACAATGACAAAATTGTTGGGGCAAGTGAAACGCTGGCATGAAAGGACAAGTACAAAAATGTTTGTTTTTCAAACAACAATCGCTTTTTGATTTGGAAAATTATCTGGCACCTGACTAGTCAAGGTACAAAAAGTTCTCCCGGCAGTGCAGTCACAAAATTCATTCTCTATGCATGATGAAAAATGTTGACAACCCAAAATACCTCAATAACAACCTGCTGCCTTCCCGGGTCTGTGGTTAAGGACCTTCATGGCCACATCAGGAACCTTCAGGAACAGGTTTAAGCTTACTCAGTAAAGTACTTTTGTTACATTACTTTGCAAAAATCACACTTTCCTCACAACTCCAACACAATTTTTGCAAGAATGAAATACTAGCGTGAAGGGACATTGAGACACTTTAATAATGTCAAGTTTATTGGATATATATTTGCTAGCCTCATCTTTGGTCATTTAAATTGTTTAGAATGACAATTTTAGTGTAAATTAACCATATTGAGCTATCTGTACCTGTTTTGTTCATGTATCAAATGTTTCATGCACAGTTTTGACCGCAAGTTACTTTAATTGGCATTACTTTACAGGGCACGTAACTGGGCAGTGGTGATGATGATTGTAGCAAAGGTACAAAATGAAGATTGTACAAAAAGCTCCCTTTGCAATATGGTCATTGAATCAGCTCTTCATAGATGATGGATGATGAAAAAATGTTCATACCCAAAGCCATATTTTTTTAAATTCTTATGAAAAGTATTCTAATACAAATGACTTTTAATTGTGCTACTGGTATAGAGTGGCTTATCTGAGAAACCCTACAACTCTCTTCAATGAAAACTTGTTACTTTCCAGGGTATGTGGTTAAGGACCTTCATGGCCACATGTAAGCTTCAGGAACAGGTTTAAGCTTACTCAGTAACCACAATGACTATCCTACCCCTGCACATTTACATGTGTTAAAACCATATTCTTGGCAACCCCACATTGCAGCTACCCAGAGACCTTCAATTCATTTACTGGAACTGCTTGGAAGATCTTAATATTAAATTTGTCACTCAATGGATGTGCTCTTTATGCCAAGATTTGATGAGCTGCATGAACGACAGAGTGCTGTGGAGAGCCATCACAGGTGCCTGACTATAATGTCACCATAGATAGATAGATAGAATAGCCTCTCTTAAACTGGGTTTCACAACTTTAGCCGTGGCCAGCAAATCCGTCAGCGGGTCTTTTATTTGCAGTGCCACAGATAAAAGCTGTACACATATACCCATTGATATTGTTCAGATCGGAAAAAGTGAACGATTAAAGCCATTTTGGAGCTCAGGAGCCGTTTAAACTTTGGCTGCTGCCCTGTACACACAGCTGTATTACCACAATTAGCACTTTCCAATAAAGTTTATTGCAACTCTAAAATGATTTGTTTTTTAAATATTAATCATGATGACTTCTCTCTCTTGTTCTGAGGGGTCATTGCACCCTCTGTCTGTAATAGTAATAACTTCTCACCAGTACTGGACTGGTACTGGCTATTAAAGAACCTCAAATGAACTCCAAAACACTCTGAAGAACTATAGAGCAGCAGTCAAGGGATTTCATTTCTTATTTGGACAAACCAGACATGTCAAATAGAGAATTACATATGATGGCTAGAAACTCACAAAAATGACTAGAAAATTTAGTTTGATTTGCACTATACTTGTACATTTAGTATTGCACAAAGTACCGGGTGTCTTACAATTCTTTATACCCAAAAATTCCAAATTTTAAGAATTTATTTGATCATGACGATAACCAATTTTGGTATACCTTTTTCAATAGTTGGTTTTCCCATTTCAGTAGCTTTTTGAAGAATTTTAAATCGTAAAAATCGATCAGACAAAACTGAAATTACATGTAATTTTGTAAGAA
>JAUMTS010055013.1:0-10896 GCA_032273385.1 Ophiopholis aculeata | reverse complement strand
AATCTGACAGTGTTGGTGGATGCGTGGAAAAGAAAATCAGGTAAAATTAGTCTATTATACTTGGGTTGGCCACTGACTGGCGGTACTTACCTTTACCAGCCAATTTAACATTTTTATTAAGAAGGCAAATCGATGTTGTTATAAACACCGATGTTGATTTTCATTAAGGTAGAATGGGCGAGGGATTGAACACAACAAATTATTTAAAAAAATGCATTTTCGGGCAGGTACGTGTTTTTGACTGAAAATTAAAAAGAAATCAAATGAGTTCTGACAAATTTAACATAAATCTATTTAAAATAACTGATTTTACCCTTTTTGGTGTGTTTACGAATCCATTTTTCTCTGATTTCGCATTTTCATCAAATTTCTGTTTAAACAAAATGTGGAACCAAAAGAACACCCCCTACAGAGCTCAAACATTGCAGAAATGAGCTTTAAGCCATACACTTAGTGCTTGGTCTTGCTTTTAGCTTCGCCATTTTGTTTTCAGCTGGACAGAAAATCAAAAAATATGTGGCAAAATCATTAAATGCCTAGTATTAACCCCCCCCCTGAAACTCTTGTGTTTTTAAAACCAAGACCAAGCAAATAGATCTTTTCAAAAGCTTTCATTCGATACCTTGTTCAACTTCATACGGCATTTTATTGCAAGTTGCACTAAGTAAAGATACTAATTAGTTTATTAATATTCATGAAAATGAATTTTTAGTTACATTTTTAGTTTTTATCAATGCACGCTTAGGTCAAGTTTAAAGTGACCATTTTTTTCCTAGTAAATTTAGTAAGCAAGACGCTAATCGCCAAAGGGCTCGTATAATTCTTTGAAAGTTCATTTTATTTTACCTACATTCTTGATTTCACAACGCAATTCCAGCCCAAGGCCTTTAATGTGTAAACGGAATAATACGCAATCTCTTTCCGTTAAAACAAACAATTTGACTTTAAAAAGATGAGATAAGTTCTACCATGGACTATAGGTTCTACTCTCTCGGCGCTTTTCACTTGATCTATACCCCTAGCTAATGAATTTAGTTTAATTACATATAACGCTTTGCCTAGTCCCTGTTACTGTTTTACTCACACGCCGGTAGCAAGATATACAAGATGCGTCTTTCATGAACATCGCAGTAATCAAAGTAATTGTATTAAATAAATAAATCGGAAATGAGATTATGACAAAGAGTGAGCTTACGACGGGGAGGTTAATGCATAGGAAATGGGAAAGGAATGCTAATGAATAACCCCATACAAATTATCATTGCTTTAATTAATAATAATAATAATAATAACAGGAATTTATTAAGCGCATTTCCGCAATGATCAATGCACTGTACAAGCAATACAATAATATTACAATATTAAAATACATCAAAACATCAAAAGAAGCATGATAAAATACTAGACCAGTTAAAAGTTATGTACATCATTACAATTTGAAACTTGCATAAAATATTGAAGATAGCAGTCGAAAAAAATTGAACGGCATTGCTATCTACTGAAGATAGCATTAGGTTAAACTTAAACATCAGCATTGCTATCTACTGAAGATGGCATCAGGTTAAACTAACACCAATATTTCTGTTTCATAAAGATAGCATCAGGTTTATAATAAACACAGCATAGCTATCTCATGAAGAAAGCACAGGGATGAAAGTGGGTAAATGGCTCTGGGCAGGACAATTTGAAGCGTAGCGAGCAAAGCTCTGGCGGCTCACGGCTGGGGGTCAAGGGGCAAAGCCCCAAGAGGGGTTGAGGGGGGCAGAATTTGGGTTTTACGTAGTATTTGTTGCATTTGAGGAGCTATTTGAATACAGTTTGCAGCTCATTAGAACAGGTTAGGGTTGTACTCTTATTCCCTCCATTCAAAGCCTGACGGGGTCCTGATTTTTTCACTCTCAATTTAATGTGTGCCAGTTTGCCAGTGCTTTCTCATAAAATCCTGTTGAAACTTTGAAAAAAGGGGTATTCTTACAATCGTCATATATCTTGATTAATAATTGATCAGTAACTTACATTTTTCCTGGAGTGAAATTCAAATAGACGGCCATTACAAAATTATCAACACTGTTAAAATTGAGTGTACATGTCAAGATCAAATTCAATTACAAAATAACAAAAATGGTTGGATTCACTCAGTAATATGTCAACAACATGATAACCAATGATTAGACGCAGCGTCCATTGACATTCGCTTGGCCGAGAGAAGATCGCTCCTAAACTTATTCCCATTTCACTTTAATCCGCCAGAAAGAACTTTTCTACCAACATTCTAGTCAATATGCATTGAGGTAATCAATATTTAGCGAACTTCTCACCAATTAAGAACAAACATCAACAAGCGAACATGTATAGAGAAGTTCTCTCAGAGGAGCCAATTTCTATGAACGAGTCGCCTTTTCTGGCATGTTCTGCCCCATTTATACATAATGGTGGAAATTATGAGCTACAGTATCACTACAGTAATGGATCCTCAAGATTTGTGAATTCAGTAATATGCTATCCAATTTTAATACCTTGGATCTATGATGGCCACTAGTATCAGTGACAAAACCAGGCGGAGGGCCCTTGCATGGTCTGCCTTTTGGAACCTTGGAAAAGATCTGCAAGCCAATCAATCTCAATCAATACTTAAATCAGGCTCTTCAACACTTCCTGTTTGACAGTGATCCTGTATGGATGCCACTCCTGGGTACTACCAGTCAACATGGAAAACAAGATAAATGCCTTCGCCACATTCTGCTACAGGATCATAATGCACATCAAGCGCCTTAAGCGGGTGAGCAATCACAAGACCATGAGATGACAAACACCCAGCCTCTCAATAATACTGTAAGGCAGCATGAACTGCACTTCCTCAGGCACATCCTCAGGATGCCTGAATATGAACAATGCAGAAGATATGCTCTCTATGTTCCAACTCATGGCAGAAGGAGACCAGGGCAACAGAGAACAAGCAACATTACGTACGTCCAGAAGCTGCTAGGGGATGCAGAAAACTATCTGCATCAAGTCTCATTAGCAATAGACCGCCTTAAGTGGGTGAGCAATGCACAAGACCATGAGATGACAAACACCCAGCCTCTCATTAATACTGTAAAACAGCATGAACTGCACTTCCTCAGGCACATCCTCAGGATGCCTGAATATGAATAATGCAGAAGATATGCTCTCTATGTTCCAACTCATGATCATGGCAGAAGGAGACCAGGGCGACAGAGAACAAGCCACATTACGTACGTCCAGAAGCTGCTAGGGGATGCAGAAAACTATCTGCATCAAGTCTCATTAGCAATAAACCGCTGTGCCTGGAGAAAATTTGTAGTCGCCTGCTACGCAGCCGAATGAGGACGATGATGATGATGATGAATTTATGCTTATGTAAAAGTATTACAAATACAAGGGGTCAGTTGGGAAGCACTGTGGCCTAACGGTTAGGGCACGAGACTCATAATCTGAAAGTTGTGGGTTCAAATCCAGCCAGGGCCAGTGTGTTGCGTTCTTAGGCATGACGCTTTATTCTCAGTTGCTTCGTTGACCCGAGCGCATTGAGTAGCTGTTAGGGGGAATATCACAATCTAAGTGCTGATAGGTTTGCGCCAGTAATTGGTCATAATAGGTTGCAAATAGCCTAGTTTAAGGAGGAATGGTCCTGATGATTTCCTGATGACAGCTTAATAATAAATGGCCTGCGCTTTGTATCCTTTGGCAAAGGCGCATTACAAATGCCGTGTTTATTATTTATTATTATTATAACAAACCAAGTAACCTAAATTTTACATTTGAATAACATACCACAATTGTGACTGTCAAATCAAAACAGGGCAGTTGTAAAATGAATGTATTTTAGAATTTACAATGAAATAAACTGAGCAAGTTATCTTTCTCCTCATAAAATTACACTACATGTAATGCACCACTTTTCACATGAAGTAAATAATTTATATTTTAAAGCTGAAAAATGCTCTTTAACATTAGGTGAAACCAACAATTCATAAGGACTTACAACTGCTCCTATCAATATGACTAGTCCCAACTACCCCCTACACTTCTTAACTTAGCCATCACAATATCTGTAGTCATTAGGGTTCATTTCATCTGGCATTCACTCTTTTCTTTGTCATTCTTTTCTTTGTCACAGTCCATTGGATATGCCTCCTCTTCGTCTGCTTCCTTCTGCCTTTTTGGTAGTTTGGTGGTGCTGCACCCACATAGTTTTGTTCCAGCTGAATTGCTAAAAATTAATCCAGTACCTGCAATAATAGATAACAATCCAAATTATAACAAGAGACACCAAATTATTTTGATTATGTGACACAACAATAATTAAATTAACAATCTTCTTTTTTGTACAATGTTCAACATTGTACAAAAAAGAAGATTGTTAATTTAATTCTGAAATCTAAAGCTTGGTTCATTGATTTGTGATGTCACGTTCACTCTATACAATTTGGCATGTTTCTGCCTAATTTCTACATAATAGTGGAAATCATGAGCCATATTTTCTTTCACATTCAACGTTCAGTATTTGATATTTAGTTTCCTAACTTATACAAGATGGTTCTTAAACCACAAATATTGACCTAATTGAGTGATCAAAGTGAAAACTAAATGTTAAAATTACAGGTGTTATGTATCTTTAAATGTGACATTAAAATTTGAAAATATACTTAGGTTACACTTTTCACATTAATGCTGTCACCTTGGGCACATCACCCATCTAATGTTATGATGTGACCTTGAAATGGGCTTGTATGACATTTGGGAAATCTGCCACCAAATAAACTAGAGCATATCCCCGTATTAAATATTATGATTTGAAAAATAACCTTACCAAGCTGGGTGTTAGGGCTGCATAGAAAATAGTAGTGGTGCCCAATTCTGTTCACAAAACCAAAATATCACAAGTTTACATACTACAGCCCAGTTCCATGAGATAGTGTATCAACTTGTAATAATCCTCTAAACATTGAAGCCATCCTTGGAAGTAAATGCTGTTTACTTTTTGTAGAGCCAAAGAATCTTGCCTTACTGTAAGTACATAGTACTAAGATTAGGCACAGGTTCCTCCCCCTATTCCATTTGGTTGGAGTTAGGTTTGGATTTTAGGTTTAGAGGGGAATTAGGATAAGAGTTTTGGTAAGTGTTAGTGTTATTAGGGTCAGTGTTATCATGGGTTATGGTAATGGGGTTAGAGTTAGGATCGGCTTTTAGTTTTAGGGTTAGGGTCTGAGTTAAGGTTAGGGTTTGAATTTAACGATTTTATGGTAATTTTGTCGTTAGCATGCACCCATCTCATTCCCCCTGGTTTCCTTTATAACACTGCGATTATTTACCTGTTTTACAACATATGTCAAGAACCCACTGCTGTGGTAGTGACGCAGCCAACTTCAGCTCCTTGTAGAGTGATAGGAGTTTCTCCTCCCCAACTAAAACAGCCCCTCACTATCCTTGTATGGTGGGTTGGCTTCTACCCTGAATACAATTTGTTGAATTACCCTTCTGCCAAAGCTACTTGACTGGTTTCTTCTTGTTGGCAACCATAATGCCATACACGGAAGGGGTCAAGATCCCACCTACAAAAACAAAATGGAATTAAGTTATTGGTAAATTCATGTTGTCATTCAATTTCATCTTTTTCCAATTGCTTTTCACAATAAGTTTTAAGCTGCTCTAGGTTGGTAAACATCGGCTAAGCTTGCCCTGCAAGCTATCATGTAATGAAAGACTGAACTTTTGATATTGTAAAGTTCTTCAATGTATTTAAGTAAAAATGTCAAGATGTTGCACTTTCAAAACACCAGAAAACTTTCTTAAAGTAAACTATCAAGATGACTTGAGTCACATGTGAGAATGGGTTGAAGCAGAGAAATACTCAAGCTTGTCTTATCATTGTGACAAACAAGCATATGTTGAGGATAAACAATCACATTCACAATAAAAATAATTTTTAAGTTTATTTCAAAATTAGAAGAAAAAATCATAATATTTTTTTTTCAATTTGTACAACGAAAAATCAATGAACATGAAACAACAATTTTGAATTTGGGTTGAAATATATATAAATTGGCTTGAAATAATAGTAATTGACAAATTATGTAGATATTTATAATATTTGTTCATAAACACTATACAAATAAAAACTGCAAAGTAACACAGTCAAACATTGCATAGTTTTATGCAATTACCAGCTGAAATGTTTAAAACTTATTTTTGGGACAGTGGGACACACTGTATATAGCCCATATTGATATCAGGAAATGGAAATTATGCAATACAGAATGTTTTAAGTCTTTACCTACTTGGATGGAGGAAATTTGTTTTACCAGCAGACCCATATGATCTTGGTGCAGCTACACATTTCAATTATGATCAGTGCGGTCAATAGTAAGACCCACTTTGCTTTGACTAGCGCAAATAACAAGCGAATGCACAATAAATGATTTTTTCAGCTTCAAAAATCTATTATTATTAAATAAAATTTGTGAACTCGTTCGCAAAGTCATGAGCATTAGCTGCATTGTGCTATGCTTTGCGCCGGAAGTCACAGACTCACGGCCTTGACAACGAATGCATACTGTAATATGATTGCACATGCGCGGGTCATGTAAGGCGCACTGCGTGACGACTATACTTACAAGTTCACAAATTAAAATGAGCAATAATAATACTGCTTAACATGTCAATATTTGTATAATTGAAATTTAGCCTTCTTAACACTATGCCAAGGTCGATTTTGTGCAAACTAAGAAAACTGATGTCCATGATGAGTGGAGAAGGTAATTTTTTAAGGGACGGCTTAAAACCTCACCTGCCTGGTGGATACTCCCAGGTTGAGTCAGATCTAATTGCAGTTCAACAGCACTATAAACCGCACAAAACCACCAACGGTTAAGTTTTAAAGCCACACCGTAACACAACATGAAGACTCTTGCATTGTACAAAAGCGCTGGTGTGCTTAGCACATAACATGTGCATAACTAATGTGTGTTAGCCATCTCATCCGTCACGTTACAGTGAACTGCAGGATAGTTAACGTTGTTGCACATTTGCTTTTAGCGATGACTTTAAAACTCAACTGTTGGTTCCATCCAGTTCTGTGTGATTTCTATTGTTCCGGTGATTGAGTTTTGAAGTTGCCCTTAAAAAAATGTATGCAAACTGGCTAGTAACTAAGGATCCTGCTGCTTGTAAGTCATAAAATTGTTTCAGCAATTATACACTAGCTGATGAAATAGGAATAATATACTTACACTTCTTTGTATTTGCAACATTGTGATAGCAGTCTGTGATGTGGACAACTGCTCTCCTTGGGAAATGATGTCAGCAATTCCTTTTGTTTCCAAAGGTTGACATCTTGGCACAATACCGCAAATGTGGTGTCACTTGTATTTGACAGCGAGGCTGTCATGGATATAACGGCAGCTGTTGTTGCTCCCTGTCCAACTCCTATTTGTTTAAAAGAAAGAAAGTTTGCACTTCAGATGATGCAGACAACAATTTATTTTGTCTCTTTCAAAACAAACAATTTTTTTTGAAAATCATAACCTTCATTATTATTGTTTCACATAACAGCTTAAGTGTAGCTCTGGTGTCTGAATGCTCAAACACAAAAATACATCCATGTCTGGCAAAATTGTTTACACCTTTTGCCAATTTTGTGTACGATCATTCACAAAATGGAAATACAGGCGATCAATGAAACTGCTACTCTAAGTGAATGTTAAATTGTTCACTCTTTCAATTCAAGTTCAGAAACCTTGTTTTTAATTTGTTTTGCTTTGCAATAGTAGAACATTAGTACTGTTATAGCTTGTCATTGAAACTGCACAGTTGTGACAATTCTAGAGGTATGATTAACGCTGCACAGGAGTTATGCTGAAAATCATTTAACAGTAATTTTTCAAAGAACTTGATCAATTTTAAACTAAAATATAAAGTTTACTAGCAATATTTAACTTTTCATGTTGATTTGAGCATTTACTGGCAATTGATCAAGTACAAAACAAATCTGGAACAGCTGCTTATCAATATTGGGCTTCTCTTCTTGTTACATGCAAGTTATAACAAACTTTGCTTTAGGATATCTTTCTCATCCAATGTATTAATTCAAAGTAGCCATCTATCATTAATTTACTTTAAAGTGGATTTAGTTTTTTATTATTTAATGTTTATATGCATTTCCTTAAAAAATGAATTTGAAGGTCCGACCTGTAATTTAAGATCTCCAGGAGAGCTCTGATTTATTTCACATGCAAATTAGGTAATCCAAAAAGTTTTCTTGAGATCTCAAGGAGACCTTAACAGGTTATTGGATACTTGACACTATAGCTCCAGTAAGAATCCAAGGACAACCATATACTGAAATACTGTATTGACTCTAATAAACGCCCCGAGGCATTGCATTTTTCCAAATGTTATATTGCATGGAAAATAAACTATCTTCAGTAGATAGCAATAGAAAAGATTGTAGGGGGGTTTATTAGAGGAGGAGCGTTTATTAGAGACGATAAAGTAGCTCTTGGATACTTCTTCACACCAGCTCCCAGAGAGAATCTGGAGATTTTAAGGAGGTCTGCAACTTATTTCACATGCAAATTAGGTACGGTACCCAGTAATTCAAGCGTCAGAGTCTCTGCTGCTTTGCCCAATTGCCGCTATAATGTAAATTTTGATGCTGGTGCACAAGTCCACTTTGCAGCTTCAGATCTGACTGCGGCAAGCAGCGTCATGACGATAAATTGATTACCTTGCCGCCTTGTCTGCATCTCGCAGACAGTTGAATTCAATCAACTCGTACTGTGGGTATGAAACATCAAGCGGCAATCACGGAGCGTCGTGGCAAAAGATGTAAGCGGCAGAGACTCTGAAGCCAGTATACGTATATATCCAAGAAGGTTTCTGGTAGATCTCCAGGACACTTCACCTAGCCATGGTCAAATTCCTAGAGGCAATCAAATTTTTTGGGGTAAATATGTGCAAAATGAAGACATTCAAAATCTACAGCAGCAATCGGTGAGAAAACATGTAAAAGCTTAGAGGGCAGTGCAAATCAAAAATTGTGTTTTCCCGCACACGCTACATATGACCTCTGACAGGACTTGACCTCCGTCTGTAAGTCTTTTTTTAGGCTAGTCCCCTCACTCATTGTGTGTCAAAATTTGTGCGATAAAAAGGGGCAGTGTCGCGAGTGTCAAATTTTATCCATGTGCATGTAAATCCAAAACCCTGGTCTGATTGTATTAATTGCATAGACTTTAAACAATAATGCAACAATTCCAAATTTGAGGTAAATAGAGGGAGTTTTAGCCAGATAAAAGGGGAATATGCCTTTAAAGGGACTGCCCATGATTGCATATTTCAAATTTCACTTGTTTCCTCACTTACTAATATTTTTGCATATTTAAAGAGCCTGCCCATATATATACAAACTTGACCACATTATTGCACTTGCTAAAAAACCCTTTTTCTTCATTCTTCAGCAATTATATGGGGGGGGGGGGATCACAAAGTTCATCATTATGATATTTGAGGTGGAAGGGTAAACAGTTTATGTACAAGGAACGCAACATTTTGGGGAACTAGTATAATACTGTCAACAAAATTATGAGGGGGGAGGGGCATGCATTTTAAGAACATAAATTTATCCTCCCTTCCACGCCTTAAATAATGACCACTCCTTAATATATCACTTACCATTAATATATTTCCAGCTTGAACAAATAATTGACTCAAACATATTGATACTAGCGCCAAACCTTGTGAAAATTGCATATACATGAAATATCTCGAGTACGAGTGAATGAAAGATGTCTGTAATAAAAGTTGTAGAAAAAGAAACAATTGATTAGTGGCTTCAAAAACTCAACAGTCAGGCAAGGTTCAGTGCGGTTGAACCACTTATCATAGTTTAGAACAATAGAAAACAGGCTCCAAAATAGAACCGAACAGAAATGCTGGGCAACATGCGGTTGAATTTTGAAACAACCCTCAATGCAAGAGCTAATTAAATATGTTTGTAGACCATTGTGTCTACATTTTATAGAAATCCATGTATCTACATGTATGTGTTCAATTCAAATTATTTACACAAAGATCCATATATTTTACGCAGCCTATATAGTTCCCTTTCAAAATTACTTTTGGGAGATACAATGTGGGGGTATTTTTAGAGGGAGGGGCATGAACAAAACAACAATAAACAATACAGAGGTCTCAGGTTAAATTCCTGGTTGAGGCAATGATTTTTTCAATGCTTAGCCACTTCAAGAGAAACAAGATTGTTTGTGCATTCATTACTTCGAGAACTAAGTAAAGCCCATAAAGTCATATTTGCTCCCCGAGATAAACTTCTTATAATTACAAGATGTTTGGTTGCCAATGTTTGCCCCGAATTGGAGAGAATATCACTAAATACTGATTACCTCTCGCCATTATTGGCTTAAAATTGGGAAGAAAAGTTCAGTGAAAAACAGCTACAATGGATATTTTTTTAAAGAGAAGTTCTCTCCTACCTGAGGGGACAAGTGGGAGTGAAATTCTCTCTAAAATATATCTATGGATGCGGTGCCTCATCATTTATTATTACAATCAAAACAAAATAAATTTAGTTGTCTGCTATCTACTGCTGATAGCAAAACAGATGATAAAAACACATGTCTTGAGCCGGGGTCTTGAGAACCTTTAAAAGCTTGTTATTTTCTGTAAATAGTTTAAAATTACAACCAAAACAACCAAAATAGGATTCAAAGTGGTCATTAAACTTTTGTGGGACAAAACCACAACAACAATTTAATTTTCTTTGTTTTTGTGGCTCTGTAACTAGATAGACATAATGCTGACACTGCACATGTTTTACACAGGGAAGGGAAATGAAATCTCCTATCCTCTACTACT
>JAUMTS010054902.1:0-10898 GCA_032273385.1 Ophiopholis aculeata | reverse complement strand
ACATTAGTTCAAACTGCTTTGAGAAAGACTGAAGCGTTAAGAAAATTGTTAAATACGTATAGGATCAGATCTTGCATTTACCTTTTTATCCGAGATACCCTGCCGTAATACAGCAACTATCTGGAATTAAATAGTTACAATGTTCTTATTGAGCAATGGCAATCTGTTTGTATTTTAAAGTATGATTGGTCCTTTGAATGGCCATTTTTATCGATTTTGATCTGCGATGGCTCTAGCTGCCTTGATAATAATAGATTTGACCCCGATTGTTATACCTGCACTGTGTAAAAACACAAAACAATAACCATGTTTGCTTGAAACCAATTTGAACTCAGAGCACCTTTATAACTGCACTATCCTTAAGATTCTCTACACTTTTAGAAATTCCTTCTCTATCTGCCTCCTACTAAACTGAAAAATGACCAGTATTTTACTTTTATATCCTGACAAATTGAATTGTATTAATAAGTGATTTTCTCTTTTACAGTGGAATCTAGTGAACAGAAACTGTTTGGCAACAAAACTGACTTTTGAAAATCTTTCTGTAGCAGGTATTTAATTGATATATGAGATTGCAATAATGAATTCTACTGGACAGTATGTATGGTACTACTCTCTGAAGATGACACTTGATAGAGTTTTGAAAGCTCAGCCTTCCAATGTGAGCACCCAGGGAATGTATCCAGTTGTTCATTTTTACTGACCTGGAGATCCAAGTAGCTTCAAATCAGTATGGCCAGACCACAGATTTAGAACAGAGATCCCAGAACTCTATACCACTCGATGTAATGGCGTTGTCAGCCATAGAAGTATAACTATGGGTATTCGGGTCCTTATGGAAGTAAATGCAGACAGCACACGCCAATGAACTGCGCACAAATTTAGCATCATCCTCGTGTGCATATCAGCTTTTCAAGCACATTTGAAATTACATCTGGATTACAGTAGATGCAGCTGACACAAACATTTGCTGAGACATAATTGTTTTGATGGCAGAGAAAACCTGACTACCAATGGGAGCTCCATGCTATGCAGTAACAAATTGGCGCGAGTTTTGAGATCTTCCCTCTATATCTGTGGTATGGAGGGTTAAAAAGAAACTGCTTGATACTCAAAATAGCAGAATGTACAATAACTAATATTTCTGTCAGGTTGCCAGGGATTTTTGAAAAAAAGCACTCCTAATTTCCGGCATTTGAACTTACGACCTCCGATCTCGCAAGTTATACACCCTGCCAACTGAGCTATTAAACTGTTGATATTGAAATTTGTGATAATATATGGACCTGAAGTATTTCTTTTACTTATCTACACAGCTGTTCATTTTTTCATGACAGTAGACTTAGAATGTTACTGGACGGTCACAACACCAAATTACTAACATTGTACAAAAGCTCTAGTGTAATTATATGTGTATGAAAAGACTGCAATGCATAGCCAGAATGTGTGCGTAACCAATGGTAACAGCTGCATTTAAGTCATTACTCCACTCTCAAAATGAAGTGATCCGAAGTTACCGTACTGAAGCGAGTAAAGTCCCACCCTTGGGTAAAGTCCCATGCCCAAATTTGAACACATTTTTTTAAAAGTCAATCTTGACCCTAGTAAAGTCCCACCCCAAATTTCTTGGTGAAAACCCCATTACTAGAGGTAGGTCTCAGTGAAAAGACTTATTACGAGAGGTAATAAGTCTCCCATTCTGATTGGCATGAGTAACAGAATGATAACCGGGAGATACCTTACTCCTTATACAGCACATAGATTGGTAATTAAATTTTTTAAATTTTTTTTTAGATTCGAGTAAAGTCCCATCCCCAAACTTTGAAAAAGTTTCAGGTCAAAAAGGGGTGGGACTTTCCCCGCGTCAGTACGGTAGTGACAAGAAAAGATTAATAATTCTAGCAGATTAAACTTGTAAACAGCTACTCTATAGGCCTACTTGAAGTGGTATAATGCACAAAAGCTATTATTATATTGCATAATAATTACTGGGCAGTTTTCATGAAATTAATAATGAATGGGAAGTACATGTATCTTGTTTGTTCAAACTGATGTGGAAACTGGTTATACATGTAGTCATGGACATGGTTTAGCTTTATGAGGAAATATTTATATCACACAACAAACTAACACTTCCATTAAGCGATGCTCAACATAATTAAGAAAGGGAGTGACGTCACATGAACCCTCTCCTGACGTCACGTGAACCCTCTCCTTATCCTCAGTGAAATGTTGAGCTAGTTTACATAAATATTGATATGTTTGGTGAAATAGAGATAAAATCATCACATATGCAAGATATTTGTTCTCATTTGTATTGAAAAGTCATCGCATAGCTTCACAGTCTATAGAGAAATATACAATAATGAACCTTTATCAGCGGATCAACCAAATAATAGATAAAAGAAGATATTTTGTTTTCAAGAATTTTGTAGTGTAAAATGATATGAGTAACGCATCAGCGATGCAAGGGTTAGTGTGAGGTGCACTGGAAAAGAGTTACATTTGACTGGTTGATAGCACCAAAATCTAAATTTGAGTATTAGTAGTACAAGGCAGCTACTGTATTATACATAGGATCAATGTAATGCATGGTAAAGCTGCTCTTTTGCAAAACAAGCTCTGATGATACCATAAGTAGCACATGTACTATAAAATTATAAACTGATACGACATTCATAGTTCAGGTAACAACAATGCTTCTCTCCTGTTTGGCACCTTTCCTTCAATCTTTGACTCTTTTATCAAACTGCTTTCAGAAAAAAAATCAAATAAATTTCTTATATTATTTTTTCTTTTTATACTTATGATTTTTATGTTTAGCAGCATGATTTTCATTTCTCTTCATTTTATCTGTTTCTATGTCCTTTTTATGTTCAATTTTGTATACCCCTGCAAACATACAAAAACTTTCCAGGCATTAACATCAGAACATGATACCGTGTTTAAGGAACGGTTTGATAAATTATTTTCATTCAATTCTATTAACTTTCTCATCACAAAAGTTTTGAATATTTTCTTGTTCAGGCATGTATTCCATGTTTTTGATTGGTGTGTGTAACGTCCAATATGTTAAGTCTGCATGTCCAGTTCATTTTATGTTGTCAATATCATCCCTCTATTAAAAAACCTAACCAAATCCATTGTAATCCATTGTTATCAAACCATCCTTTTATGTGCAAGATGATAACTATTGTTTTAAATAGAACAATTATTGTGCATGTGATTTATGTAAGCAAAATAAAAAAAATAAAAATGTATACCAAAAGTTAATATATTTCATTTGCATATTTTTCAAATCAGCAATGTCTTTAATATAGGATATAGTTTTAGAATTTATAAAAAGCAAGCACCCATCACTCATTAGTAAATATCTCCAAGCTACACGCTGACTGTTTTTTTCCCCAAACTAACTATGAATTCATGTGGTAACATTTGTGCAATTCTAATTTTCCCCCTAGGTTTTAACCTAGATGCACACCCAGAGTACAGGGCACTTACAGGTGGTAGTAACAAGGTAGGGGGGCAATTTGGCTCGCCTAGAGCGCCTCATGACAGCCTAATCTTTCAGCCTGGGGATGGCATGATAGACCCCAAGAGAACACTTAGTGTCAAGATTGGTACCAGGAAGGTAAGCGACCAGGTAAATAAATCTGCTTTTCATTTTATTTCTACTTATTTCATCGAAAGAAAGTACATACATGCTGGTAGAAAACATCAATTGTTGTTTAAACAATAGACTTCTCTGACTTCATTAGAGGTCAGAATGAGGTCAATCTGACACAACATCGCAAGATTGCTTCTGATGAGGAAATGTGCTACGTTTCGAAAATTTAAGGTATGTTGAATTTTAGTGCTGAAAGCATGTTTAAACAACAATTGATACTTATTTCATGTTTCGGTATTTGTGATGTGACCAGGCAACAGTCTGAAATCTTAATCAGACATTTTCTCATTTTGAACCAAGTGTACTTTATGACCGACTTGTTCTTCAAATGCACAGTGTATTAGTGCACCATTAAGTAATGTATGTTATGCTTTATTCTGTCAGACAGTTGATGAAGGAGTGGGACCTAAAGTATGACTTTTCCTCAGTTGTTAGATTTCTAGATTATTGTATACACTCATGTTCATGCTATATTTTGCAGAAAAACCAATTAAAATCAAATCATTGGTTCCAAATGGTTGAAGGGTTTCAAAAGCAATAGGAAACAAAGCACCTGATGTCCTTTGTTGGTATTTTATTTGAAAAGCAGTATTTCCGAGTTCTGACTGATTTTGCTTGATCATATCACATTTGGTGTAGTAAAATACGTATTTTGCGTATATAGTTATAATTTCAATTTTACAGAAAAAGCTATCGTTGCCAACCTGCTACGTTAACACTTTCTACAAGTAGCTGGCTTTGGTTCAAAACTACATTTTGTCAATACTGTAAGAAGATAGATGGATGTGCTTTTATTTGTTTCAAATAAAAAGATAATTGCCAGGTTATACAGAAAAAAATCTAACAACGCTAAAAAGAGGGCACTGTGAAAACCCAAGTTATGCAATTAGCATAGTATTGTCGCTTTTACAATTATTCAATTTAATACGAGTTGGGCACTAGTAATTTTTTGCTATACAAGTCAAGACTGATAGAGATTTGTATAGACCTATTAGCTGCTATTAAAGTTTATGTTATGTACCATTGAAGAAATTTGTCAGGAATGTCAATAAATAGAATTTTACTTTTCAAACAATAATTCCAATTTGAAACACACTGTGTTTCCAGAGAGTTTTGACAGATCCTTACTGATGCTGTCTTGCTCTGTGGGTAATTACTGCTGATCCAGAAAATTGACGTTTGGTGATGTTGCATTGTTGTGTCTGCAAATACAGTGAGTTTAAAATTGGAATGTAGGTTTTTATGAACATATTAGCATTTTTTTTCTCGTAGCAAGTTGTGCAGGAGACATTCATAACATAAAGTTCGGTCATATTGACTATAACTCATATGATCACCCACATACCATCACCATTTAAAGCTCATGGCATAACCAAATCGTGTTTGGCTTAAAAGTTCTATATGCTTTTTCTCCCTAACTTTTAACCTCAAGGTGATGCAGGTGGTCGATGGAAAGAATATGGTGGATAAAAGCAATGCAATAGAGGTGAGTTTAGTCCATTTATGCCTTGTTTTACACAACCTTAACCTCAACCACAGATTTATACCGGAGATCCCAGACTTCCTATAGCGCCCATGTGATGGCGTCCTCAGCCATGGAGCTCCAATTGGGGGTATTCGGGTTTTTGCCGACAACACACGCAGATATAAACACAAACATGATGCGTCCATTATTGGCGCGAAAATTTGCGCGTTAGCATTGCGTGCTTTTGGGCCTTTCAAGCGTGTCGAAATTCAGGCTACTGTCGCAAAGAATGCAATGGATAAACACGTTTCAAAAACCCAAATACCCCCAATTAGATCTCCATACTCGACCATATTGGCTGCGAAGTCTGGGATCTCGGGTATAAATCTGTGACCTCAACAGATTTCTCTCTTTAGTAGAGGTTGTAGATCTATTGACTATCATACCCCAATTTTCCAACTAACATTTTGAATAAAGTTAGTACTGGTGTGGTTTTAAATAGAATTTAACTTTTGCACTGCCTTGTTTGAGGTGAAAGACGTCCAAATTTAGAGACACCCAAAATGTATTTGTATTGTGGCAATGTCACTTTGAATTAGAAAAAAATAATGTAATTATGTGTTACCATCTATATAATTAAATTAAATGACTAAGACCTTTTCAAGATCACAACTAGTAATAGTAATAAGCAGCAGTGTTTGATTCAGATGAAAAGTTGGTATATAAATGATAGATTATCATTATTTTTATTTTTACATGCATTTTCAAAATGTGCTTTTAATCCAAGCAGTTTTTTCACTCCTAAATGCTACATTTATTTCAACAGAGATCTCCAGTAATCATTTTAAATATAAAACATTTACTTTAATTTGACCATGGTTTTTTACAAAAGCTTTTTGCAAAATTGATTTCTTACCAATATTTTGGCATGTGTTGATTTTGCGGGAGAGGAGTAGATTGGTATCAAAATCTTGACCTTTAATGAACAATTCTTGAGGTTTATATATAATTGCAGTAAGACTTAGATGTAGACTTTGGTGATTGATTGTAAGAACAGGTAAATAATTTCCAGGTTGACATTATCAGATGTAAATAATTGAGCAAATATATAAGGTCAAGTACAACTTAACTTCATTTCAAAATGCCAATTGAGCTCTATGCGTGTATAGAAACTATCTACGATCCTAGACAAAAGTCCTTGGGAACACTCTGCATATCATTTATGAAACCATGTGTATCTTACTAAATTTAGACAAAATTAACAATGGGTATGAAAATAAACTTTAGACCTTTATCACTACTTTTCCCCTCCCATCTCCATCACTAAATTTTAGGGCACCTCAAAAACACATTAAAATCATTGATGCTTGTCTGTCAACATTGTTTGGGGGAGATGGGGGAACAGGTCTGCCCCTATGAAGATGTTCCAAGACTTTTAACCAGGATTTTAGGTTTCTTCCAAAATCTGCATTAAATTAGATGATATAGTAATGAGTACATTTTAAAACTAGTTGGGGGTTGTTAGCAAGGCTCATCAAATTGACATACTTGTAAATCTTTTAAGAATGTTTTCAGATATGAAAATGGTTAATTTGTTTTGATATGCCGCTTCATTATGTGTATCTGTTTTTTATTATTTAGATAATTAAGTAATATAATGCATTTGAGAATCAACCCTTACCGTTTTAACCTCTTTTCAGATTAACATATTGTCATATATAGTTCTGAAGATCGGGTTCTGTGTTTAACTATATATGTGTACGGTCATATCAAAACGATGCATTTGTCGGCATTGCATTATACAAGGTTATAAAACTGTAGAATTTGATCAAAATAACAAAACCATGAAAATAGGAAAAGATTAGCTGTGTTGGCATGCATGGAGACCTTAGAGATAGTAAAGAGGTTTAACATCCAAAATGATGACCTTCACATGCTTGTAAACATGTATACCACTGTACCGACAAATGCATCCTTTTGATATGACTGTGCACATGTATATTATTCTAGTAATGTTAAATTATATACTTGTCATGTACCACATTTGTAACAGCATAATCTGACTGGTAAACCAAGTATATTATTTAAGTTAGCTATTTTAGACAGCTATCTTAACCCAGTGGTTTGGAAGTCATGTTAGAAAGCCATTGTTCCAATCCTGTAGACTACTTAAAAAAAGAGGTAGGATTTGTCCGGTATCTGTTATCTGCATTTAATTGATTAAGTGAATTACCTAAAGAAGTAAGTACTAGTACTAGCTTAAATACATGTTTGGCAGCAGGTGATGTAGGTTGCAAAAGAAGAGTAGAAAGGGTCAAGGTGAACTATTTTCCCGGGGGAGGTACTCTGATAACAGTTTATTTTCCAAAACCACTATAAACTTACTTGTGAGAGTTTTGTATGCTCTTGACAGCATACTTAATCCGACTTTTGGTATTTGATCCAATCTTCTGCTCTGATGTTCACCGGAAGTAGGTGTTGTCAGGAAAAGGATATGACGTATGAAGTCTGATGCTGTCACAAGTAAGTTTATTACCTTCACTTGGTTTTGGAAAAAGTACTGTAAATTAAATTCTTCACTACATTGCAAAAAACCTGATAAATCTATTCAAAGATTCTAGGGAAAATCAGGCAATTTTTCAGTATGGTATCTGGTGAAATAATATAAATTTGTTGACATGGTGCACTGTTATGTTAAAAATGTTGTGGTTTAATGTAATCAAATGTTAATGTTTCTTCTTTAAAGGATTTTGTGAATGCAGAATTCAATGTCTTGGGTGATGGGTCAAAACATAAAACTGATGAGTGGTATGAATGTAAATTTGGTTATTGTGAAATCAACTTTTCATTGAATTTCAATCAGTTTTACTGGAAAACAAAGGAACAATGGATAAGACAAAGTGCAAATTTAAATCTACATTTTGTCATTTAGTTCTTGTGAATTTTCATTTGGTAACATCTTTATAATTGTGTAACTTCTAAATTATATGCCCTTGATGATCTGTATGTGAAATTATCACAAAATAAATTTGTAAAAATAATTTGAATTTCTTATAAATGTCATGATAATTCAATCTAAAGTATGTATATTTTTGTACACCAAGTAGTAAAATTTTGTAAAAAATAGTATTCACCACATCGAAATAACAATGCATGATTAAAACTTATGCATGACTTGACTAGGTACATTGTAGTCAAGTTATCTCAATTGGTACATTTCTTGCTTATGGTGCTTGTGATCGATTGTTCAAGTCTTGGTGGTACCAATGCTTTTGTGAAAATGTTGCTTGCTTGAAATTCCGTACAAATACGGAACTCTGGGAGATAATGTTGGCTACGGTGAGCTGATAAGGAACTGTGCCTCCAGATGATGCAGGCCTCCTTGATATGATGTAAACTGGGGCACAGTGATCAGCAAATCCTGTAAAGTTTTTAGGCTTTGTGGATTACAAAGGCAGGTTGGCATAGTGCACTGTAAATCACCACAATAAGGTGACAAAAATAAAAACCTTGTTTTACGGGCGGACGAACCTGTCAAGTAGGGTCAGTCGGGTGTTTTTTTTTAATTAAAAAAAATATTTTTTCTAAACTTTCCGGCCAAAAAACGTCTGATTTAACATGATTTTAGCAATTTTTTTGCAAAAAAAGAAAATCTTAAAAACACAAAATATGGGTTAGTCGGGCCCAGAAAACAGGGTTATTTTTTTTCTCGCCTTAAGTATGGACTTTTTCAGACTATTGGTTTATTTTGCTAGGGCTGCTATTGATTTCCATAAGTCGCATTCTGCAAAATATACCAAGAGAATTGCCAATCTTATGTTCTCATACTTTATTGAGAATTTGGGTGTAGTTGTGATGTACTTTTATGTATTCACTGGTAATTCTTTTTCTGTACAGCTGTGAAATAAAACATACATAATTTATATCTTTCAGAGTCTAGAGAGTTAAAGAAAGACCTGTATCTTACAAAGTCATCTTGACCACAACATGTTTGTGTAACCTCAAGACTCTGAAAATGTATTTATTAGTTTAAGGGGTGTAGAATGGGTTGAGGAACATGCAACAAAAATTACAGAAAGGAGATTTTGCATTCCGTATTTTTAAATGAGCCTTAGTAACACTTTCTTATGTACATCATAAAAGTGTGCTTCTTATGCCCTCCGAAATGTTTTTTTTTACTGAAGTATTATTTTGTGAAAGAAATTTGGGGCTTCAAAGAAATTGTATTTTTGCATTTTTAGTTTTGATGCACTAACCATCATTCAAAGTCATCGTTTTTCCAAACGGCAAAGAATAATAGTAGTTAATACTCCTATGCAAATTTTGCCCACCATTGTTCCATTTATTCAATGTTCACTTAGGCGTGATTTGAAGTTTTAAAAATCAGTACTCATATTAAAGAGAAACCATACCAATCTTTACTTCAATTCAAGCCCAAGTGAGCATCAAACGAATACAAAAGAGTGAGACAAATTTGCATTTGAATGTCATCTACTAATATACATTTACCACATTTCAAAATTCTAAGCCATTCGGAAGAATGATGATTGTGAAAGCTGGTGGTTAAGAGAAAAACAAGCCAAAATCACAATCGCTTTGAAGACGCCATTTTGTGCTTTCCACAAAACAATACCTTAACAAAAAGACATTTCTGACAACATAAGAAACAACCTTTCATGATGTATTTAAATATCAAAAACATTCTATGAGGGTTCATTCTAAAATAAAGAATGTAAATTCAACGCTTCACCATTAATGGTAGGAATTATCCAACTAGTTTGTCACCCCTTAATATTTATCACAAGTTTTGTTCTGTGTTTGCACAAATTTGAATTTGAGTCATGTTCAGAACAGTTATTTAGCATACTGCACACAAGAACTTAAAAATCTTCTTTATGCTGTGAGAAAAGTTTAAATATATCTTTGTATTGAATTGAGTTTATCCAGTTGCAGTGTACAGTAAAGTTTTTGAGCTTGGGACAATTCTGAATTGTTTAATTGGTTGAATTCTTACGCAAAACTTGTTGGTCTAGGCTGAAAATGGGCTCATAACAAGAAAAGGCATCATGTTTATGTATATTCTCAAAAGGCATCTTTTTCAAACGGTTCCACCAAATCTTTTAGGCCAATTTGCCAAAGTGCTGGGCCAATTTTGTGACATATAGGACCTTAGAGGGTACACTGGCCAGCTGTTTCATTATGTAAAGACATTAATTATAGTATAGCTATTATAATAAGGATCAGACTTAGACTAATAACCAAAGTAAGGCTTTTATAAAAAGTAACCATTTCTTTATCGCTTAGTGCGCTCTGACACTGACTTTTGATGCGCTGATTATGCACACTCAGCTGTTGCTGAGTGGTCACAGACCAATTGTATCACCTTGTTTGTGTGTGAGGTCAGTTTTGTGTGCCAAGGGTCACAATCAAAGTGTACAAAGCAAAAAGGGATTGTGGATTTTAATAAAATGACAATAAAATGTCATTCTTGAGGGTTTGAATTAAACAATTTCATCAGTCTACTTCAGTGTCTGACTTTTGATGAATGTTTTGTAATGAATTAAAAACTTGATATTCCTAATTTATTTAGATATTGGAACAACTTTTTAACACTTCTGAATGTATTTGGAGTTACTTCTTTAAGAAAGTCTGAATACTTTAATTTTTATTTAGAAATCTAAATGATCTCAATGCAGATGTATATTAACCCTATCCCTTAAAAATCTCACTAAATCTCACCGGCGCTAAGTTTGAATACGTCACAAA
>JAUMTS010054791.1:0-10619 GCA_032273385.1 Ophiopholis aculeata | reverse complement strand
GTGCTTTTATTGCATCATAAAGATGGCCAACGTATTTGCCTTTATTTGCACTTGTTATCAATGATACAAAGTTGATTGCTCATTTTCATGGTATTCTTATTCTAAAATAATACTAACTTCGATTATTTACTGCATATTGGCTCATGAATTGTTCAAAAAACAATTTCCAACAATCCATGCTGCTGTCATTGTAGTATGACGTAATCATTTCTACGCTGCAGAGTTGTTAAATGCACGTGTTTTTGAACTTTCCAGTTTACGTAGAGGCTTCACAAACCAACTTAATTAAAGATTTTCATATTTATGAAGAAAAGGTACCTTTAGTATGATGAAACACTTACTTTAAAAAATTGTAAGCTTGTGACGGCATAAATGTGGCTTCGAAAACGAAATGGCTTTATAGCTTTTGTTTATGAAATGCTCAACGCAATGTCAAATTCTTATTTGTGACTTTTTTTCACGATATATGTTAGAGGATAATTATGAAATTACGCGGGATAATCAACATTTCCTTTCTAAATTTGTTTAAGGTGACGTCATCAAGATGGAAGACATGTAAGAATTATTCACACATGCCTGACATATTCATTGACAATACAGACTGTAGGTTTCACCTAAAAAAAATCAAAAATAATGGGATCATATTTACTTTTTTTTTTAAAGTTTTTTCGTATTCATCCTTTTGAAAGCATTGTCGATTTGAAACATTTGAGTTCTAAACATTCATTAAAATGGTGTAAAAACAGAACATTTTACAATATACATCGTTATCATTATAATCATCAGTAAAGATCATCGGCTGGAACAACAGCAGTTTTATCAGAGTTTAATTTGTTCTGACATTTTTTCATTCCCTTCACATCGGCATACCTTGGAACATCCAAAGACATCTCTAAGTCTCGGGAAATTGTCACCTATTGAACACCTGGAATTCCCTATGCAGCCACAGAAGAATTCTTGCAGCTTTTTCAAAGCTGTAGGACCCTCAAAGAAAACCGGGACTATCATGTTATTCTGTAATTTCCAGCCGTGTTCAATTGGGCTTGCAATTTTTGGCATGGGAAGATGAGCAAACGTCCAAGTTTTAACCTGCCATGATGAAACTGTGTCACACACCGTGACAGCATAGAAAGAGGGTACAAAGGAACACATCTCTTCTCCAAGACTATTTGATATGTTGTGAATTATTTTTAATCTCCTTAGATCCAGGATTTGAGTAATTCTCCATGTCTCTAGCCAAACTTCTCAAGCAGACAGCTTTTAATGAACCAACAAAACCATTGCGTCTGTGTCAGGTGAGCTTCAACCAACCGTCTTGTTGTATTCATGGCCTCTATAATCTTTTGTCAAAATCCGTAGCATGTAGAAGTATTCTGGTGTCGGCTTCTGTTTTTCGCGGTAGACTCCGAGTTACTTCTCAGTCTTACGGACAAATGCTTCTGCAGTATCCTGGAAAACATGCAAATCTCTGATTTCCTTTTCCATCACCTGAAAAAAAGCCATATGCCATTCAAACTGAAAGCAGATATGTCTTTCTTGGTATTAGGAAGGTATGGAACTGACTGCCTCACCGCTTCTTCAAGACAACTGAGTAGATCAGCCTTGTTGTTCTTTCGTCAGTAGCCATCATTTTTGAAGAGAGCTGGATGTATTACTGTTACAGGATGACTAAGTACTGTGCCCACATTTAACAGGACGCATTTTAGCTAGTGTCAGGGCTCCCTGGTAAATCAGCTCCGGAGAAATGGCAATCCGATAATTACTTCGAGTAATCTTCACATTGGTTGTTTGTTGTCCTATCTTTGAATGTTTTCAACCCAGATGTGGATAATGCATGATAAAAAAAAACAAATTGGTACCATTTACGCTCAAACGATACTTTATGAAGTCACTCATCATACTTCGCCCTCTGACTACAGCATTCAGGAGTGTGTTACTGATGTCTGCAGAAGCCACAAGATCACTACCGACATTGATGAGGTAGAATCCACTTTCAGGTGTGCTTGTAGAGTCATTCTTCAATCATGGAATCTCTCCCATGAAAACCTCTTCCTCAAAGCCGATCTCCCTAGAGTATCCAAGCGTCGTGATATTGCGTCCTGTGTCATCTATCCAAGATCATCAACTACCTCTGCTCATCGCCCAATCCTTTCAACATATTCAAGCCTCATCCTCTAACCAACTCTCTGCAATCTCAATAGCCTTTCTCTTGATCCACCTTTTTCAGGCTAACCCTTTTCCCAAAGGTCTTTCTACCCTTCCCTTATGCTCCCATATTATGGGACTACCTTCATGAGGACATTGTCAACTGTGCCTCTCTGTCTGCATTTAAAACTGCTCTCTGTCTGCCTACTCTATGAATAGCCTGAATACACTGTGTTTCATTTTTTCCCCTAGGTTTGGCGGATGGGGGTTTTGTGAGTTGTATTGCTTATTAATTATGTGTGTTTATTTTTCATCGTTTGTTTGTGGTTTTGGGCTTCCCTTTAATTAAGTGTGTATGTCACTATTGGGTTTGTCCTGGCTATAGCCAATTGTTATAAATATAAATAAATATGAGTAGCTTTGGAGGCACATCTACGTCAGTCATGTTTTCATTGTCATATTTCAGCATTCTTTGGATGTCTTCCTCATCTCGTTTCATCCTTGCAAGCAGGCTTGTTCATGGAACTCCAATGATGCCGATATCACTTTTGGTGTATTTGATGACAGTCATCACTACAGCCATATCACTCCACACTCCTGTGAACTTCCTAACAAAAATCTTTGGTGGGCAATCTGAAATTGCAACCTGGATGTCCGTGGGACAACAGCTAATTTGTCCTTAATTCGGACACTTACAAGGATGATGTAAATAGATTTCATGAAGTTGTTCCAGGGGGAAATTTGGCTGACTGCTCTCTTCCCCATGTTGTTCAAGAAGTGGTATTAACTTCTCTTTAACATAATTTGTTACAGTATCAATTGTGTCTGACGATACCTTTTCATATTCTGTAAAGCCTATTGACAACGTTGCTCCACAGCATCCTTCAAACTGTCTCGCAGATGTTTTTTTTTACTCAACCAGTTGAAAAAGTTGGTCAAGAGGATTTGTACTAGTGCCTCGAAAACGAGATTTAGACCCTGGTAGTACGATTGAATTGCCTTCCTGTCAGCATACAGTCAACTGAAGCTGAAGCATATGTTCCTGAATCGGCAAGCATGCATCATCAAGCCAGCATCAAGCCAGCATCAGCCCAGAGTTTTCCAATGCATGTGAACAAACGATTTTAACCAGTGCCTGTGAGCTGAGCATTAAAAAAGACGACACCTATCTTTTTGCCATTTGAACAGCGACTTATTGTTGGCCTATTGTTTGGTTGCATTATGTCCATGCTGCTTGTGAATATATTAGAATATTTCTCTATGTGCGGGTCATTATAAATTCCAAGGACAACAATAGAGTGCATGGTAAGCTGACTATGTATTAGCCTTTTTCATTTTTTCTAAAGGCTTCAAACATTCTGATGTTGTGAAATAATAGTCTTTTCTTTATCGTAACAGGAAGTTGTGGGTATTGTTTTCAGAAACAAAAGAAACTTAAGACTAGGTGCTCCAAAATGATACAAAATAAACTTCACGGTTGACTTATCGCGAGATAATAATCATCTTTGTTTTGACAAGACCAAAATTGGCCAGAATTAGGGATTTCGGCAATTTTCTTTAAGGTACCGTTCAATTATGTTTCACCTCGGGGATTCTGGGTAATTTTAGTATGTTATACGCAGAGACTCTATACTTTGCAGAAATACTAAAATCGACAGCTTTCGCCCAACTTTTTTGTTTATATAATATTACAAACCTAGAAAATTCCTTCAGAAATAGGTTCCGTATTTAGGCCAACCTGATGACGTCATAACTCAATGTGGTATAAAACACATATAGGATTTTAAGTTTTGTTCAACAAGGGTGACCTCACATTCAATAAAATAACAATATTGGCTCGTCTTATATGTCAGTTTGATAATTTGATCACTTTCATTTTATTGTATTTGAAACATGTAAAACGTCTAAAAATATGGTGGCCATCTTTACGACGTCATTATAACATGTTCCCCGGAAGGGATCCTGGGTAATTTTGTTTTGGGTGACACTTGGTTTCTATACTACATAATAATACCAAAATCAGGCGGTTACAAGACAGTTGCACCTCCTACCTAAAATTCAGCCATAACTTGCTCTCCTATTACCTTTACTTAAAAGAAAATACAAATACTCTTAAAGACATATTCCCAAACTTTTTCAAAAAATAGATTCTTCTAAAACGAATCTTTATTATTGGGTATGTCTAACTAAAGTGCTATGTAAGCTTCATTTGCTCCAAATCGTATAAAAACAATTGAGAATGGCATTTTAGTCATACATGGTTTCCTATACAACACATATTATACTCCCTTATGACCTGATTGGCCAAAAACCTGTGGCCAAACACAATTATTAGGTATGTGCTACATACACTTGCAAACTTTTAACTTAAAATTCAAAATATGTTTGATTCCTACGAGGGAATCCGAGGCGAAATAAATGTTGTTGTATCATTTACAATGAAAACTGTTGGAATCTGATGATCCCAGCAAGTTTTGTTATGCACTCAGTGCCAAGGGGAGAGGGGGTGGTACTCAAGCCTGATTTGGGTAGGGAGGTGCTGCTGAAGTTTCAAAAGTAGACCCATTCTCATACAAAATTTAACCAAAATCTGGACCTATTTGTATACCAGATGTTCAATAATTAACCCATAATTTTACAATTTTTTTCATATTTTTTAAACGTTTTTACCAATTTTGGAAATTTTTATCTCATATTAACAATATGATTTCAGAGTATAACCCATTCTTACACCATTTGCATTGAAAAAGGGGTCATGCTTATACCAGAGGCCCGAAAATTAGATTTATTTAAGCAGCATGTCCTTGTAGCCCAGTGTGCTAAGTACCCCTCGGTACTCGGTGACACCATTTTATTCAAATTTCAGTTCTTTTATTTGTCATTTTAAGATTGTTGTATCTATAGTGTGAGAATAATCATTTGCTTGTTCTTTATATTCATTCAATTCACCCCATTATAGAAAATGCATGCTCATGCCCAGTTCTGCATGAGTGGTGACAACACCCTAGAAGCAACCAAGTTTTCCATCACAGATATCACAAGCAAGGAGGGCGATGAATACTTTGTCATTGTACTCAGTGACGCTAATCTTGATAGATACGCCATCAGTCCTGCTAGGTTCTCACAGATATTGAGCTCAGATGAACAAGTCAATGCATATGCTGTATTCATTGGATCACTTGGAGATCAAGCAGAAAAGTGAGTGTTATGATTGGCTGGATGGGTGTTTGATTGATGACTGTAAAACACAAACTAAAATACATTGCATCATATGTTGTTCAGACATCAGGTTGAAAAGTGATAAATTGATGAATCATTCATTAATTAATTTGCTTATTGAGATTTCAGCTTGTGGCGTAAATTTTAAGCCAATGTGCTACCCTGTTGGTGCCCGTGGCCTAAACGGGATCAGCTGATCATAGTAGGGTCATTAAGCCAGTAATGCACAGCCCTGGATGCCTCCCTAAAACCAGGATGCCCTTGGATTCACAAATGATTTTAATAAGCGCATTCCACATTAAACTTTAAAAACAACATGGGCTTTGAAAGACTTAATATTATTTTTGTTTAGTCTTACGGTTTTACTGTAAGTAAAGTAGCTAAATGTTTAGCTACTTTGGTCACATTGCAAGGAGGGCTGGTAACTGTCTAGAGAAAGTCATGATGCAAGGACGAGATGAAGGGAACAGAAAGCCTGAAAGGCCTAGGACCAGATGGATTGACCAAATAAAATCTGTGGCTGGATCACGTTCTCTTTGAGAACTTTATTCTCTTGCCAAGGATCGTCAGATATGGTGTTCTGTTGTTGATAGCATGAGCTGTCAGACATGCCAGGACCGAACCAACCAACTTAATATGGTTTTAAAATCAGTTGTATCAAAAAATCCAATTCTTAAAGTTGACTGGTCCCTTTTTCTATTGTATTAAATGTTTTAATTTGTTTCCTTTTCAGATTGGTTCATAAGCTACCAGCAGGGAAAGGCTTTGTCTGCATGGATCTCAAGGAAATACCACAAATATTACAACAAATCTTTACTTCCACATTTCTGTCATCTTCATGAGATGTCAAAGGTCAAACATTTTTGCTGCATGAAGAGTCTCTAGAGGTTCAATGACTTTGCATCTAGATTTCAACCTCAAGGAAATATTATGAATTTACAGCTTGCAGATGTTTGCCTTCACTTTCGTGGCATCTTAATTAGGTATAAAAGGACATGCATATACAGTTCATAGGTTGTGTGAGGTTGTGTCAATATCAATTTGAATAAAAAGTCACACATACATCAAAGGTTAGATCTTATATGTAACTTTGCATTCTAAGTCAATTTATTACATTATGTTCCCACTTCATTAACACTTTTTTGGACCACATAGTCGGCGGTGGACAAATTCTTCTATGATTTATTACCAGTAAAGTGCCAAATCACAGGTTCAAAAGTGTTTAAAGGTTGTGTTTAGAAATGTACAGTTTACATTGCAAGAATTTAGTGGTAAATCGGCGAAAACCCTGTTTTACAGGCTGACAAACTTGTCAAGTAGGGTCGGTCGGTTGGGCTTTTATTTATTTTTATTAATTTTTTTATCTAAAAGTCACACAAATCAGGAAAAAATCTGAAATTGTTTGAAAACATTTTTTCTAAACGTTTCCAACCAACATGTTTTTTATCATTTTTTGGCAAAACAAATCTTTAAAACGCAAAATATGGGTCGGTCGGCACGTAAAACAGGGTTGTTTTTTTCGTTGCCTTACAGAGGATTGTGTACCTGGCCCTCATAATCAGTTGCATAAAGTATTGATAAAAAATCAATACCCAAGTTCATAGGAGGTCCTCACATACAAGTTCATTAGCTCATATAGATCAAAAAAGCAGTATGGTCCTACTTCAATTGACTGATAAAAAATCAAATTTATGGTCCCATGCTAATAAGATTCTACGCAAAATTAGCTACCTCCCTGCATATTTCCATGCTTTTTTAAATACCAAAACACACAATTTCATTTATAGTTATATTCATGAATAATATAAATGTAACAATGTAAGTGTGCAATATCAAATTATTTTTACAAGTACTTCTCTTTACTGTACTATAGGCTCAAGGACCACAATGGAATTAAGTGTACTTTTATGTGTACTTTCTGTGTATCCTTGGTAGACCTAAATAAAGTGAAATGAAATGAAATGAAAGGGAAAATGCAAAACTCTATTCTATGGAACTGACAAGTACGACGGAACCAAAGGGTTGATCTTTTTTTTGGAAGAAGTAAAAGGACAACTTCTGGATCATTGTATAGTTCTACATAATAGTGAATCCTAAACAATTAGGATAATCATCATCACATGCACAGGTAAAATGTATTATGCAGTAGTTGATAACTATTTCTACCAATATTGCTTGCTTTTTGATTGATTGTGTATGTACGGCGTATATTCACACAGATTGAAAGCCAACTATCTTAGAATGAGATTTCAGTGAGGTGCTTGAGTGAAATATTTAATGCACGTTTTAAAGGGCAGAAGAATGTCTGAATTTGCCATTGGTTGTTATAAACACCTCATGCAAACACTGCATGCAGGCTATTCTCATCACACAGTGTTTGTAAGTGAAAAAGTGTTGTGCACTTTAAGCTACTCTCCAGCAGCAGTCCGAATCAAAAGGCATAGTACCCTTTGTGAATTTGCTATGGATCTTTATTAACACCTCATACAAACACTGTAGGCTGTCCTCATCTAATCCACAATGACCCACATCAATATATCTGAGATGAGGCATATACTGAGGGGCCTGTAGCAGCTTGTCAACAGACTCTCCTATGGTATTGTATTGCAAATTCAAATGCTCAATACACAAACCTACCTGTACACCTGATTCGTTGCTTTGTCCATCACTTCTCATCTCATCTTGCTGTAATAGCATCTTACCTGCAGTAATGAACCCATCAAATAACGCAGCACAGTGGGATGGCTTCAGGCTTGTGCGGAATAAATCTAAGTGTCTCAAGCGTGGCATATACTTGTATGCTAGAGCAAGCTTCTCTACAGATTCACCAATATCAATGTATGATAAATCCAAATATTCAATACACTAACCTACCTGTACATGTGACCCATTGCCCTTTGCACCACTACTCATCTCATCTTGCTGTGATAGCATGTTACCTGCACTATTTTGCAACCTATCCCCATTGTGTTGATCAAACATATTTGCTATCTGTGCAAACCCGTTCAATATTGCTTTACTTGCTTTAGTTGATTCATAAAGTTCAACATGTTCTACATCAGCTAACCAGGGCCTGTGAAGCTGAGTAACAATATCTGCGTTTGCTTTAAGAGGGGCAAGGTAGGACAAGAGCAGTCGATAAAACTCATTGTTAGCCTCAAGCTGTAATACAATAGTGCTAAATAAAGGTTTCAACAGTGAATGCAATATGTAAGACTCCTTTACATTTGAATCATTTGATTCAGCTTCATGAAGTAGGAAGAGAGGTATTTGCTGACAGACATTTTCATCTAAATCACAGATTTTACCATCTTCGTCTTTGAATTCCTTATGCTGACACATGATCTGTACAATATGTGGAAGGATAATTTCCGCAGCCTTGACACTCAATCCACAGGCAAACCTCAACAGATAATCCATCTCAAACACATTGCCCTCTTTTATCTGCAGCAAGTGCTGATCAAATGTCTTCCTATCTGTGACAACTAAATAAACCAAATAAGCCGCAGCACAATACTCTTGAAATGTTTTGTGCAAAAATGTCACACTGTACGTGACTCTCAGTCTAGATCGTTTTCTTTCCTTAGTTATTACACCTAACAAGCAAGCTCCGTCAAGTAGATCGGACTGAAAATCAGTTACTTTAAAAATTAACTTGTCTTCAAACAACCCCTGAATAGCAACTTTCCCAACATCAAAAAGAACTTTGTCAACCCAAGCTTCAATGTCTTGATAATCATTTCTACGTTTTGCGGCAGCGTGGCTGGCTAGGTGTAAACTAACTTCTTTATATAATGTTGTAACACTGGTTGGAAGGGCTGCATTTTCTGTCCACAGTAAGCATAGCATTGATAAGATGATTGGTATAATTGAAAGCTGATATAGCTTAGAAGAACGACGGAGAATCTTTAGGAAATGACTACTACGACGGTGAAGACCCCCTATACCTCTCCCACCATCATCGTCAGAGTCGTCATCGCCATCACCATCATCATCATCATCATCATCATCATCATCATCATCTTCGTCAAAGTCGTCACCGCCACCGCCATCACCATCATCGTCTTCGTCATCGTCAGCATCATTGTCGTCGTTTTCATGATATGCCATGAAAAATTTATCAATGTATTGTTTTCTACCTTTCTTGGAAAATCCTGTTATTTCAACTTGAGCGTAGGGACCGTAAATTTGACCAAATTTACCAACTTCATTTACCCGACTAGTTACAATCACGCATGCTTCCGCTAACGACTTACTGCATAACACATTTCTTATATCTCTACACTTGTGAAAGCAGTCTGTTGCCTCGTCAAAGCCGTCGAGGATCAGGCAAATCGAGCTAGAGTGTGATTGGATGTACGCACGTAAAGCCTCACCTGACACATCTGGTAACAGTTGATCTTGAATGATGCCAATCAAATCTGTATCAGTGTCTATTTCATTGATTGTGATGGCAAACAATAACTGATATTGTGAAGTAGGTGAGTCTTGTTTATTGCATGCCCAATCATATGCTAGCTTGGATACGGTTGATGACTTGCCAGTACCAGGCCCTCCCCTAACAAGGATGCGTTTTACCTTTTCCGGCTCATTTCTGTCACCTTTTTGTCTTTTTATACAAACTAGTTCTCCACATGATCTTAGTTTCTTTGTAAGTATCCCAGACGGCTTCTTGTCCTCTTCAACGATTTCCAGGCTGACAAAGAGATCCTCCATCGTTGCAAACTCTTCGGGCATACCGGGTAATAGGGGTAGCTTGCCTCTAGTCTCTTTGTATTCATGCATCAGTTGTTGTCTGACTACTTCAAGATTGAATTCAGTATCTGTTATAGAATAACAACATATTTAATATAATTATTTGTATTGTTATATGGACAAAAACGACATTCAATGAGAGTTTTAGACTAGTATTATATCTAAAAAATCTGTTAGTGAAATGTTAATGAATTATATATCTCAAATATTATACGCAGCCTCTATATACTCTTTCCATATTAGTGCACATATTTGACAAAGAATACTTAGTGAACAACAATTGCTCTACCTATAATAAATGAATGGGCAACTCATCAGGCAGTGCATTTACTATACAATGAACTGGATCAAACTGTCAGATCTTTCTAAATAAAAATAACCTATTATTGTGGTGCAATTTGAAGACGCCATTGTGTGTTTCCAGAAAACAATGCTAAAACAAAAGGACATTTCTAAGGACGTAAGCATCGTAAGGAGGAACATTTTATGAAGTACTAGTA
>JAUMTS010054680.1:0-10900 GCA_032273385.1 Ophiopholis aculeata | reverse complement strand
GGTGAAGGCTCAGAATAATCTTGTTTTCTACAGAGAGAAATTACGTTACACACCATCACACTCAAGAATGGATTGTTTTAAACTGTTCTTATTATATGTCCCAGGTCTACACTGCTGTTTTCACAATACCTGTTGAACACATAAGCATCAGATTTATGCCACAATACATTACTGCTGAAGACAATATAGCCAAAGGTAAATTGTAACACAAATGCATACAATATTGAGGTAATTTAGCACCGTTTAGCTTTTAACTAATCCAATTTTGCCTTAATGGAAAATTGGATGAAGTGATAATTTAAGATCCATTTCACAGTAATCATCTAGAGAATTGGTCTGGATGAAAACAACACGTTGCTTAGCAACACCAGCTAGAGAGGATATGGCACAAATGAAACAAGGTTCAGAACAGGTTTCCCATATGCAAGTTGTTTGCTTCTATTGGGCATTAATGTAAGTTTTGTGAGCAGATATGAAAATAATAGTTGGATTTTTCACCACGATCACAAATGGAAGGTGGTCTGTCAGGAACATGATTAGCGAAAAAGAAAAGTAGTGATTGTTGCATTAAGTATTTGAATAACTGATGTTATTAAGTATTGTTGTCTCTTTTCTAATTTTATGTCTTGTATCAGCTTAGAAAAAGCTTTCTGACTGTTATGCACTTATTATAATTTACTTATAGTATATGTCAAGATCAAAAACAAAAGGAATGGAAGTTATATATATAAGATGATATTCTAAATGTACATTTTGTCAAAGGGACTTCTTGTGTAAGACTAATCCAGCTGAATTTATAATGTAAAAATTACCTTGAATCTATCAACTACTTGTATTTGACAGATTAAAATTCAAAGAATATTGTGTAATTACTCCTTGACAGGTTGTAGCATGTTTATTCAAAGTCAAAAACCTGACATGTAATATCCTTACAAATTACTTACTGTCTTTCTCCATCAGGTAATTGATATTCAAAAACACCTAGCCTAGGGATAACACTGACGTGGTTCTATATCCGTAACTAATATCAATCATATTTCCTATTATTCGTCTCATCCTTCCAAACATCACGCTGTAGTCAGCCTAAGTTCAAGTTCAGCTGCTGATTTAATAAGCACTCTCTACTGACTAGTGACACAGGGAATAATATTTAACTTTATAGATAAAATAGTAAATAATATCATCACAAGGGCAGAAAATGATCCCGATCAGGATTCCCAGCAGCTTACACACTAAATATTACAAAAATAAAGTAAAAAGTGCAATAACAAAAGTAATTGGTTTCTTAGTAGTATTAGTTAAGTATCAAGCTTTCTAATAGCCATGGTTACTAAAATCATTGTATAAAACTGGCCTCCCATGAGACTCTGATACAATAGGGTATTTACATAATCAAATATATTTACAAACGAATACAAAACTATGCACAATAAAGTTATTTACATGTAATCATAAATCAATGTTCAAATTGCTTTGAATTGCAATGCATCATGCACATATAAAGATACAGATGAGAGATTGAAGATAAATATAAACACAAAGCAATAAAAATGTTTTTAAAAAGATCATACTAAATTGAAACATGTCCACATTCAAAGTTTTAAATTTACAACAAACATCAGAAGAAAGAATGTTCTTAGAAAATTGACAATGATAAAGTTATATGAAGGAATACCTAGTGTAGTCACGTTCTTTCTGAGTTTTATAATTGTTTACGTGCTGTTTATATATTTGGCCTTGAAATAAGCATTAAAGCTTTTCAGCTGAGAAGACCCTCACATCTTCTCTGCTTTCAGAAGGTGTGCTTCTTACCAGTACTGAAAATTTTAAAAAAAGATCATGTTTCCAATAGCATGTTTGGAAGTGCAACTGTTTGCGTCAGCTAAGATTCCAAAGCAACTAATTGTCATGTGTCATGCATCTTCAATCTACTGCGTGTTATTTAAAACAGAATAAATTGCACTATACAAGTGAGATCTACATCATTTGCTTTTTGAAAAACATATTTGCTTTGAATAATTGTGTTTGATCACCACATTATCCCAGTAAATTCCACAAATAATGTCACTAAAGACATATTGGTAATGGTCCCCTCAGATGAGAACAAATACCCTGCTGATTTGAAATCATTTTATTTAAACCCTCGTCAAACTGGTTCATATTTAAGATTCGCCTGACATCATTTAGTATAATTGAGATCAATCTGTTTTTATTTGAATTGCGTGTGTATATTTGCATTAGAGTTCAAAAAAGAACCCACTTTTAAATTCTGATATATTGCATTTGCAAGTTTCAGATAGTGAATTATACAATATGTACAGTAAAAATTGTATTATTGTAGCAATACTAAATGAAAATATATAATTTGACACATATATGAATGGATTAAATGCTGAACCAGATATTTTTACCCTAATGAAAAACAAGCAAACATCATATTTCCATTTAGTAAGTGTAATACATGATGATAGAACAGAAATAAACCAAACTAAACAGGATGAAAGTGTATGATGAACAGTATTTTGGCATGTCGACTTAAGAACATGCCTCTTCCGTTTTGATTGCCTTAGATGGATTTTCACATGTCTACAACTGAACTCAAAGTGGCCGAGGTCACTTTGTGAAGTGTTTTGCCACGAGATTCTAATATGTAAAGAATACAAATACACTGAAAATATAACAAAATTACAGTCAAACAGCTCGATACACATTTTCATACAAGGCTGCCTGTTTTTGCAGTCGAAAATGCCTTTCCTGTTTTTGAGGGTTACCAAAGTTGTTTGTTCCTTCACAGTAATATTATGTGTGGATGAACTTGACTATCATACATGACTTGTGTGACATTGGTCATAATGTGATATATGATCAGAAAATAAGCTTACATTAGAAAAACAAAATTCAAGTATCTCAAATGACTGATGATATAAATAATTTACACTCAATAACAGGTGATTCATCATCTGGCTGTTTCACTTTCCTAAATTTCTGAGGTTAAGATTCATGAATTCTGAATTGTCAGGAAAAACCCAACATTCTACTGTCTGCTGTTTACACGATGGTACTTAAAATCTATACTTCAGACATGTGTGTGTGAAATAGAAAACAAGGCTGTTTTTGAATTAGAAAAAGAAGCTAAATATGCAAACCAACAAATTGCATAGAATAATGGACATTGAGGTTTAAAGGGAATTTAAACTAATTAAAGAAGTCAATAATGTGAATGTAATGCAAGGCGTTAAATCACTGATGTCATAAACTGTCAAATACCATTCACCTTGTACAGATGTTTACACCTTGTGACGTACATCATTCAACAAGTGTTTAAAATACAGCGCAAATAATATACCTTGATGACGAAGATAACATCATTAAGTTTAAATGACGCAAATCACGTACTAGGTCCACTTTACTGAAGAATATTGCATCCATAGAATGCAAACTCTTAGAAGCTACATCACGTTTCTCTCATTTTTTTAATATGTTATATATACATGAATAGTAAAATGGAATGGACAATCCTGAAATAAAATGTTGATTGTTTTTTACTGAGAAATATTAAGTTGTTAAGGAAACAGGAATCATAAAAATACAAGATGTCCATGAGAAAGTTGTTTATACCTTTACACTAACTAGTATGTTGTTGTTTCATTAATACTCCTGTACAAGTAGCATATATCAAATATGTGGCTTCACATTCTGTGTATTAATATGATATGAGGTGTGGTCAAGAGACAACTTTAACCAGGGCAGTTCCTATTTCACCTTTTAAAAAAACTGTACTTGTTTGTTTGTTTGTTTACATGTGGAAAACATGTGCCGTCCCAGGCTCATACAAATGCACAAGCCTGGATAGCCGCTCAACTAATATATGCTTGCTGGCTTTGAGAAACAAAACAAGAAAAAAGAAGAAATAGCAAGCGGGCATAGCTTATTTTATAACATATTGGGCAATTTAAAAATAAATCACAATCTAGTTCAATAAATGTACATCACAGCGCAATTCAAGGGAGTAACTCACAGCTCGTTTTAGGTTGTAAATCAGCTTTAATGTTCTACACGCAAATTGTGGTTAACAAGGGTTCCATATAACAGTAGGGCCCTGCAGGGTTAGAAAATTGCACTAGTATCTTGTCAGGCACGATCAGCGCCCCACACATTCATATCCAATTACCAGCTACTCCAAGCCTTAGTAGGATTAATTGCCCTTCTACGATGCCAACATTTTTATCAGGCTGTACTAGCTGGAAGATGGGATAAACAATGTAAGAATAAAGAGACTTTACACAGCAGTGTTGCATATGGCTAACTGGGTGATAAAGCAGGATATGTAGCTTCCAGGGTTTCAGGTGTAGAATGCAAAGCAGCGGGATTTGGCAGATGAATATATATTAAAGGGCATTTCGCTATAATTTGTACTAACAGGAAAATGAGTTTTACAATATAAAGTAAAAAATGAGAGGTAAACTAACAATGTTGCACATACATAACTAATGTAGAATATTGATTGTCAAGAGTTTCAAGTCGGGTAAAAATGAAAAGCAATGTAATTTGGAAGACGGTGAAGAGGCATTTTGGTCAAGTTTGATGTACAAGCATGAAGATGAGACAATATATAAACATCAAAATGAGACCTCAAACAGGATGTTTACACATGGCAACTATGTGATATCACAGAATATGCAACTTCCAGGATTTTGTAATAATTAAAATAATAATTGGTGCTTGTATAGGGCAACTACCAAACAAACTGTCACCTCATTGTGCTGAAACTTTGCTGCTGGTAAACTACCATGATCAAATTGCTTTATTTAAGATCGCAGTTGAAACACAGATCTTATAGGCACTTAGATTGTGATATTTTACCCAATACCCTTGGGTGGGGAAGTTTTTGAAGACCATACTAAACTCGATTTCGAAGTAGGAGGAAACCAAAGCACTCAGAGAAAACCTATGGAAGCTAGTATGGATTGGGGAATAAAATGCACATAAAGTCACGGCCGAGAGTGGATTCGACATGGACATCAGTAGTGCAAGGCAAGGTTGCATACTGCTGGGCTAACCCCGTGTCTTGTAACATGCACAATTATGGACTGTGGTGGATAATAATAATAAGATGCATGTTGCAAAAACCAAAGTTTCATTTGTCATGTTACATTTATACAAGAGTTTGGTGTTGGGAAAATTGACAGTTGAGATACTGAAAATTGTAACATGATTACCTGTCTCGTAACAAGATACCATAGTAATTACAGCCAGCAACAACTTCAAATTTGTAATATTAAACAGAAAAATAAAGGCACTCATTATATTGTATCATAAGACAATTCTTTTTAGTATAACCAAAAAAACATATTTTGACTCAATTATAATGCACATAGCTACAGAATATGGAGAAATATTAATCAAATGTGTGGGTAGATGTCATCTCACTATACTTATCCCAGCTTATATATAATCATAGAAACAACAGCATCAGACAAGTATCCTGGACTTACATCACAAATATGCAGACCAGCTAAAAACTGTGTCATTTTTAAAATAAGTTAAAGGCAAGAAAACACAAATTATTAGATACAGACTACAGTGTGGGTGTATATGGTATCTCAGCAGGATAGAGTCATGATTGATTGTGGCATTAGCTATCAGCAAATTTGCCGCTACAGTTTAATTTAGAGAGAATTTTTGGGCAACTTGGATTATATGAGTAGTACAACAAATTTGAATTTCAAGATAATGTAAACATTGATGAATTGAATCAATACTTTTGGCAGATGATGCAATTGTTTGTTCTTCATAGGTAAGCCAAAATTGTTGTTTTGGGTAAAGAGAAGATGATTTAAGGCTAAAAAATAAAGGTCATCTTTGGGTATTTTCATATTATAAATTGTGAATGAATATGCAAATATTTGATCAACATTCATGTGTGTAATTGTTTTTCCATTGAGATAGAACTATAGCTTGAAACAAACATACAATTACAGTATTTTTTTCTCAGAGAGATACATACTAAAAACCGTAAGGAACTCTACTGCTTCATTGTAAATAACACAATATGATAGCAGATGTAGCTATCTGTTAGTGTTAACATTGGGCTAATGGCAGTTATATATCTTCAATTGAAAGATAATCAACTATCTAAACTGCTGATGTAGAGATTGCTTTCTACTACTGATAGCAACACTTGCTACACCTGCTGATATCAAAAATTGCTTTCTACTGCTGATAGCACCATTTGCTTTATACGGTTGATATGAAATATATTGCTTCCTACTGCTGATACTAAAATTGCTTATATTAAAATATATATATATTTCTACTGCTGATATATGTTTAAAGAAATGCTTTCTACTAATGTTAGCACAATTCGCCATAATACTGCTGATAGCATAGTAGGCCATTTCTCACATACTCTGTACACCATCCAAATTCATTTCTTTGTGGCAGTAAACTTGGCTACTCTCCAAAATCTTTGCAATTTAACCAAGGACAAGCCAGAGGGCTCTCTTCCTAAAACTGAATGATTACCAACCATGTTAAATGACAAGATAGATGGCTCTCTTTACAGTCAGAGTATTTCCGCCTGGTCTTTGTAAACGTATAAAAATGAATATACTGCAAATGCATGTATATGTAGCAAAGAAAATGAGGGCAGCAGGAAATATCAAACAAGGATTACAGGCAGTGATGGACGTGAGTTTTCACAAATGAAAAATTGAGTGAAGTCCATAGAAATGCCGTCTAAGTAGTTAGAAACAAATATGCCATCATATGTGAAAAGATTTGCAATCTAACATATTGCAAACAACATATTTGTTTCTAACTACTTAGACGGAAACAGTGATTGTTTCAATATTTTGTTTTTACACATTGTGACAAAAAGTTGTATGTGTGTTTTTCTTTTTTAAATTTAAACTTTGATATTTATTTTTTGGTGTGATTTTCTTTGCATAGATAATTATTTGGTCCAAAATAAACTTTACTTTGCTCATTTTAAATAAAGGCCTAAAACAAGCTTTGATGAAACACTGTTTTCTGAAACTATATTTTCTTGCATGTTATCATTAATGTAGGGTAACTCAATGTTATCAATTAAACATTTTATGACCTGGGCTTCACTTGGTTTGTGTTGATAGTAAAAACAATTGTTATTAACATATCATGACAAGATTTACTTGTAAAATTAAATGACATGATTTCCTTTTCCATTACAAAGGACTTTCCCTAATAATCACTATCAATTTTAAATGACACTTTTAAAGAATACTTGGTTTTTAAAATTTCCACAATACAAAAAATGGGTTACATTGCTCACAAACATATTTTGAGCAAAACTCAGTTTAAAACTAATTGCTTAATTCCAAAATAAAACAAAACAAAAAGCATATCCAATACATGCAGCTCTTTGGTTCATTGAAATTGATATTAACATAGTATGAGTCTGACACCTTCTCTTAGCTGCTTAACATTACCATTGCCTGTCAAAACCTAAGGGCAAACCACAAAAACCACAATGAAATTACAACAATTTTGCTAATGTAAACCAATCATCACTTAAGCACAGTTTGCACGCTTGTCAAAGCTACCTTGCCTACACACTTACACTAGCACAACGGGCATTAATGCTCATGTATCATTTGAAGTGACGTTTTCTATTTTAGTACCTTTCACACGGTGCATCAGCCTATGTAACAACACCCCTTTCGTGTTATATACCTAACACTTAACTGCACTACTTTTCATACGTTTTCTCCTACTCAGAGATCTCCTACGGCTAAACCAATGCGAATGTATGTGAATGTTTCAAATCAATATTCAAGACCATGTGCCCCATTTCTTTAGCAAGGGGTGATTTGGGAAATCTTTGAGCTAATTTGCAAGGTTGTTTACAAGTTCAGGCAAATTTGTTAACAAAAAAAGACACTCCACTATTTGCACTGTGTTCACTGTTGAATCTATTTAAATTATAAGTTATCTACTGCTACTGCATCAGCTATCTACTTCTTCATCAGTTATCTACTGCAGATAGCACATTACTTCATCCGCTATATATCTACTACTGCATCTGCTTTCTACTGCTGATAACATGTTTGCTTCATCAGCTATTTACCGATGATAGCACATTAGTTCATTTGCTAGTTACTCCTAATACTAATAGTGCACAACTATAATAACTTGCTACTGCTGATAACACATTACTTTATACAATTTGAGTTATTTACAATATCTCACCACTTCATACACTATCTAATGTTGATAGCCTACTACTTAACCTGCTTTATACTTCTAAAAGCTCTCTATTTCATCAGCTCTCTTCTACTGATAGCCCACATTTTCACCACTTCTTTTTACAAGCTAAAGTCCACTATTACATCAACAATCATTTCTAGGAAGCAACTTATCCCAATTTACATCTCAAATGGACACTGGTCAGTACAGACTTAGCCACCGGGGAATGAAGCAATCACTGTGTAAATCCTGTGCCAATCAATAGCCTTGCAGCAAATTGCATGATATTGATCAGATTGTCTGTTTTTACGGGAGTTCTTTAGGTTACAATGACGTATCTTCTTACTGAAATTCTGATATGGCTTTAGCTGTACAAAACAATAGCTTTGGGCTAAATCTGGAGCAGGCGGGCAAAATTTATGTATGACCATGCTTTCTCTGAATTCTCAACTCTATCCTTGCCTTATGATGAACATCCTTGAATTTAATCTTCAAAGGTCAAATGTTCATTTCAATGAAGTGTTTTGATGACCCATAATCATCAAAATGTCTTCCTATGAAAATATTGACAAGATTTTGTTGGAAATATTAGTAAAAATATAACACATTTTGCTTATGAAAGAATATATGTTTCAAGAAAGGGTTCAACTCAAACTACTGTAAAACAATTTAATTTTGCAGAAACTTTATTTTACTATATCACAAATAACTCTTGTTTTTACGGACATTTAATTTCATGAACAACCAAATTTTACTGTACCATTCAGTGTAATTTATTTAGTTTTGAAAATCAACTCAACTAGCTAAAATCACAAAATTAAATCCCCCAACGAAATTAAGTGGCTTTACAGAAATATTTATTATAATGACTATTTTGTATCTTCTTTAAAATGACCACAAGAGTTATTTGTATTACAACTTCCATTTTGGTTTGAAAAATATTATACTAGAATACAAGAATCAACTTAAATATAATCAATATATTAAAACAACCTGTCCACAATCACTGAATCTAATTATATCTAATTTCATCACTTTCACACATGGTGAATTGATACAGGTTTCCATAGCAACAGGTTATAAAACCTCAGTTGTCCTCAACAAAAATAAAGTGACACACTTTAGCAGCTGAGGTCAATTACAATTTCTCATATTACAATGGCCACTTCGGATAATATCATATCAAATATCCGTTTTTGTGTATATTTTTCCACTTAATTTCATTTTCATTTTTATATGGATCAATAACTCTGGCAGGAATGGTGTTGAAATTGTTAATCTTTCCATACAGTCTCAAAAATGTATCTTATATGCAACAGATTGGAAAGCGGTGGTGTTTTTGTAATTTTACTTTTCTCAATGTAATGACATTTTAAACAGGCCAAGTAGGTTTTTGATTCCACCACTACCTATGTTGGTTCAAACAGTAAGCCTCTGAGATGATTTCAAATTTTAGGGTCTTGCTTTTATACACCTTTAAACATCCCCATCGATGTCTTGTATCAAGCTACATTCCATGACAAAGTGAACTACACATATGGATTGATTGATAAAATTCCATGAGACATCTAGGGGCTCAAACAAGTGAAACAAAGCTGCACACATGCCCTTCAAAGACCAAATGCAGTATCTATGTTGTTAAATATAAGAAGATACTTTGTTTTAACCTCTGAGAAAATTCAAAAGAAACATTCAGACAATTGTTTGTTTTGCACACAGAGACACAGTATCTATTATACCCATTATTTGTACATCTTGTCCTTTTGGTTGTATACAAATAGTTAAAAGGCAGAATCTTCTATATATAGCCATTGTAGATACAGCATTGTTACTTTGGAAGGCTGGCACAGACTGATTGATAAGACAACACAAGACAACTAGGGGTACATGAAAGTAAAATAAAAGTACATGACTAGTGTGCATTAGAAATAACAATACACCAACATATCTGATGGCTAGGGAAATGTACAGGCATGACGGAAGCTCTGTGGGATTTATATTGGCATTGTTACGTTTGCAGTAAAACCCAGAAGGGAAGCCTAAGGATTTTTCAGTTGTCAAGTTAGTTTAAGTTTGCCTTCTGAAAGTGTAAGTTTGCCTTGTGAGCGAAACATGATGTAGAATAACTTGAGAAGTTGCTGTGAATGCAATTTTTATCATTTTGATTGAATTTGTGAAGAGACATGAGAAATGCTCCTTGTTTCTCTGAGTATATACATTAACCCTCTGCGCGCAAATGTTGAGTGCAGACGTTGTTTTAAAAATGTCAACATTCAAATTTTCATTGCAAAATACATTTAATTGAGAACAAACAAGCCTAGTAGTTCCTGAGATAGCCCATGTGATTTTGAGACTGGTGTAAATTGTCAACTTTTGTACACAAAAAGTTGCAGCCAACATGTACAGAATTTAAGACTTACATATGTATGCCAATACTATTGAAGTCAACTTTCATAATAAAAAGATACTATTTCATTGGAAGTGATTCTTCTAGGCTAAATTATTTTGCATGTTTTTGTCTCACTCACACATGTCTGGTTATGAAAGTAGCAACTTATAATTCTTGTTTCCATCAAAAACGTTTCCCAAATTAACTTCCAATACATAAGTCTCTGCATTTGACATTTGATGATATACATAAATATGTATTTGATACAATTGATCTCTATGTATA
>JAUMTS010054458.1:0-10902 GCA_032273385.1 Ophiopholis aculeata | reverse complement strand
GTAATTACATGTGCACTGAAATGCAGTAAACATTAATGCATGTGTTATTGCTAAACATTCATCCAAGTACACACACAAAGTCTACTACATAATAATAATAATAATGATAATAACAACTTTATTTATTCACGGTTACGTTCAATATAAACATGTAAAAATACAATAATTGGTCTTCCACAAGGCCATGATTTCATAAAAATACAAAATAGCATAAGAGAAGATAAAAGTGTTATAAAACAAAACGTATTAAAACCAGAGATTTACATATAAAAGTAATATAAAAAGGCCCAGTCGGAGCTTCAATAATAATTTACATATAATATAATTTGGATTAAATTTTGCTAGATATTAAAAGCACAAAGATGTGCAATTATTAAAACAGTTATAAAACATTATGACATTATACTACCACTGTCAAGTAAATTTAGTATCTACTTCTTGAATGCAATAATGAAAGCATTCCATGAGAGTCTAGGTGATGAATCGATTGTTACCATCCACAACAAGCTGGTTGTGAAGTCACAATTTTCTAAATTTAGATTTAGATAAAATCTGCATTATTTAAGTTTTAAAATCATATACCGTACTGACGCTGGTAATGTCACCTTAGAGTGAAATCCTACCCCCTAATTTGAAACATTTTCCAGAAATCCAAAAAATAAAAAGTAAGTGTGATTGGCAGCGCCCTAAGACTGCTTAGACAGTCTTAGGGTGGCGCCCTTAGACAGTCTACGGGCGCTGTCAATCATACACATACTTTTAATTTTTAATTTAATTTTTAGATTCGAGTAAAGTCCCACCCCCGAACTTTGAAAAAATGTTGGGTCACAAAGGGGTGGGACTCTTCCCGCGTCAGTACGGTATAACATTTGATAAGTGGTTTATATTTAGGCATTTAAACTAATCAACAACCCAATTGAATACCGTATTGTCTCTAATAAACGCCCCCGGGGCGTTGCATTTTTCCAAAGGTTTTAATGCATGGAAAATTGACTATCTTCAGTTGATAGCAATAGAAAAGTTGAAGCGTTTATTAGAGACACTACGGTATTCGTTTCCTATTGAATACTGTAGAGTTTAGTGACCTATATCTATGAATTGGTCCTAGCGACTTCACAACCGGTTTGTCGTGAATGGTCACATATGTGAGGCCATCAAGTTAATGAATCAATTGCAACCTAAATAAAATCTTTGAATTTTTCAGTTACATTATGATACTGAGGAAAAAAAAATCATTGGTTTGTTTACCTTTTAATCCATGCACCTTGAATTATGCACACTTTAGTCCATAGAAACTATTGGTCTCCGCTCATTTTGTTTTGTTTTCCGATATTTCACATTTAGCCATTAAAAGTACATTAAAAAGCAAATTTAAAAATTTCAGAGTAAACATAGAACAATTTACACATTTCAAAACAAAATGTGTTCTCCTTCTAAAGATAAAACCTATAACTTTTGGAATAGCTTATTAATTTGCAGTGCACTGAGAGAGTTGAGTAGCTTCAATGAGTCAAAAGTTGATTGATCATAAATATACCAAAGTTGACAAAGGAAATGATACACCACTTCTGACATATTCTATTTTTTCGCGACAGGGTGTTAATATTCTTATGTTTCTTTCTGAATTGGCGCTGTTAATATAGACACCAAGAAACACATGGAGGTTCTGGTCATACTAAGTGGATCTAATGTGGAAGATATCAGTGTTGCAGCTAGGCCTAATGAAACTAGTAGCAGTGAAGTTATCAAAGCCACCACAAACAGTGGTGACGGTGATCATGATCTGATTCAAGATGGTGATCATGACAATGATTTAGGTACCATAGCCCCACATAAGAATAATTGAGCAGGCCAAGACCAATGTATCCTTTGCCTAGACAGGTTATAATTAATGGGAAGCAACCATGGGACAGTTTTATTAAGCTGTTCAAAGCCATGGCTGTGCACTGTGTCGGTGGACAGAAGAAACAGGTTTTAGACTTTTGAATAGTCTGCGTGATACAGCAGCGGAGTACACCTACTCTGTGTTGCCAACGGAAACACTAAACACACTAGAGCTGCTAGAGAAGGCTTTGGAAAACCGATTTGCTGAAAAGCGGTCTAAGAATACGTATTTGGCCGAACTGGAGCAGAGTAAATTAGGTCAAAAGGAGTCTATTACAGAGTACTCCACAAACATTCGCAGGTTGGTAATAAAAGGATATCCAACTGCCGATGCCGGCACCAGGGAAGCGATCGAGTTACGACATTTTATCAGGGGTCTCAGCGACCCACAAATGACGATCGCTGTGGGCATGAAGAATCCCACAAACATAGAAGAGGCGAAAGAGGCGGTAGAAATATGCCTGTCGTTGCGTGACGAGGTAGGGAAAATGCCGACTGCTCGAGTTAGAGCTATTCAAAGCCCGGAAAACAAAGACGAAGTTTAACAACCAAGTGACACTACTGTCACACAAAAACAATTGAATGATTTAATCGCTAATCTTGACAAAAGATTCAACGGACTCTCTAAGCTGATGAAACAAGGTCCAAGTTCAAGAAATGCAGACCATAATAGCAGTAGGCCACGACAGAGCGCACCGAGAGATTTTAGGTGTTATAATTGCGATGGGGAAGGTCACATGGCCAGAAATTGCCCAATTGGAGCTGGTAGATCAAGTTCAACATACGCACGGGGCGCACCAACACAACAGGAAAACTAACAGAGACCAAACCGTCCGGCCTGGAACCGGTCCCGCGTGAAGAGAATGTTCTCCCATTGAGAAGTGCTTGCACAAACTTTGTAGGTATCTCAGCGTTTTTACAAGCTAGTGTAAATACTGTAGCCAGTGAACTATTAATTGATTCGGGAGCAGCAGTAACTGTGATTTCAGAAAAGCTATGGGAAACACTTCCTCATTGTCATCGCCCCCAACTACAAGCTCCGAATGGTGATATCAAATTAGAAGCGGCAAATAGTGAACTAATAACGGTAAACGGGACAGCTAATTTTGTGTTTAAAATTGAAGATTTTGAGCTCGAGTGGGAAGCATTTGTTGCAGACATTCGGACAACGGGATCATTGGATATGATTTCTTGTACTATCATGATTGTGAACTTGCTGCACGGCGTGGACTAACAATAGCTGGAAAGGCAGTCACCTGTAACCTTAAGGGACTACCTACTGGCGAATCAAATGAAACAAACAAAATCACGCTAACAAATGATGTAGAAATTCCTGCTTATAGTGAAACCTTTGCTTACTGTAAAGCTAATGTTTCGATGGTGAAGGGTAAATGTGCCATAGTTGAACCTATAACTCTAACAAGTGACGACCACATAGATCTAGTATTAGGTCGCTGTATTATAGACACAAGAAGAAATGATATCTCCATTCCTGTTCGCGTTATGAACATATCAGATGTAGAAGTTAAATTGCATGCTGGGATGAAATTAGGATTCTTAGAGGAAGTTGACCACACTAGTATTGGAGAAATAGATGAATGTGAAAACACGGAGTTAGATCAGCTCTGTAGGAATTACTCAGTTTGTAAGCTGCATTCTATTGACATAAAGAAAACACCAAATAATGACATTGTTGATAATGTGAATGATGTTGATGATGCTGCGCGAGAAGAGTGGTGTGATGACCTTAAAACTATATACAATAAGGCTGTGAATAGTAACCCTGACAAAGTTGACAAAGTTAACTGGCTGTTAAACAAACATGTTACTAAGTTTGCAAATTCACCTGATGACCATGGTCGAACAAAAGTAGTACAACATGGAATTGAAACAGGACAGGGTAAACCAGTTCGACAACCATCTCGTCGCCCACCGAAGGCATTTGAACATGAAGAGGATGAAATTATAGAACGACAACTAAAGGCAGGCATTATTACTGAATCCACCAGCCCATGGGCGTCTCCTCTAGTGTTTGTGCGTAAACGCGATGGAACTACGCGCGTGTGCGTCGACTACAGGAAAGTTAATAATTTAACTACATTCTGCGCATACCCATTACCGCGTGTTTCGGATTGTTTAGATTGTCTTCATGGCGCAAAATTATTCAGCACTCTAGATCTTCAGGCTGGTTATTGGCAAATTGAGATTAAACCGGAAGAAAGACCAACAACTGCTTTTGTCACCAGACGCGGTTTATTCGAATATGTGACCATGCCGTTTGGATTATGTACTGCGCCGAGTACCTTTGAGAGGTGCATGGAACTCATCATGAAAGGTCTCCAATGGAAAACACTTCTTATATATTTGGACGATCTGATCATATTTAGTTCAACATTTGACGAACATATAGATCGACTTGATGAAGTATTAACACGCCTTGGTGACGCTGGTCTTAAACTTAAACCTAGTAAGTGTGAACTATTTCAAGAGAAAGTTATTTTTCTTGGACATTTGGTGACTCCAGCCGGAGTTGAACCCGACCCCCAGAAAATAGAAGCGGTGCGTGACTGGCCCACTCCTTAAAATGTAACGGGTGTTCGGTCATTCATAGGACTTTGTTCGTATTACCGACGTTTTATCTGTGGATTTGCACACATAGCTGGCCCACTCCACCGCCCGTTAGAGGCCGGACAGGCATTCGAGTGGACTGCGGAATGTCAATCTGCATTTGACGAACTCAAATCCAGGTTAATCAGTTCGGAGGTTATGGCATACCCAAGTAATGACGGACTTTTCATTTTAGACACAGACGCATCTGATGTAGGTGTAGGAGCAACCCTTAGTCAAATGCAATTTTGTGATAAAAGACAAAAAGAGGAGGAACGACCAATTGTCTACGCTAGCCAATCCTTAACAAAAACTCAAAGACGGTATTTTACCACTCGGAAGGAATTGTTGGCGGTGGTGACATTCTGTCATAAATTTAGACATTATCTTCTTGGTCGTAAATTTCTCATCAGGACTGATCACAGTGCACTTCGTTGGGTCATGTCATTCAAAGAACCCACTGACCAAATGGCGAGATGGCTTGAACTTTTAAGTCAGTTTAACTTCAAGTTGGAACATCGAGCAGGTAAAAAGCACACTAATGCAGATGCACTTTCTCGTCGTGACTGTGACCCAGATCAATGTGACTGTTATGATCGTGGTTCAATTATTCATGAATTACCATGCGGTGGTTATGATTACTGCACTAAGAAACATGAGAAGTGGTCCGACTTCTTTGAAGTTGACGATGTAATACCACTCTCAGCTCGACGTGTCAAGCACATAAGATGTAAGAATATTGCTAATTCACAACCTTCCAATGATGACCTCCGGAAAAACTTTCCGTACGATGATAGAGGTCAGCCACCTAACGTGACAATCTTTCTCGCCTGTTCCATTGCGTTGTTAACTTTGACATTTGGAGTAGTTTGTTCTTGTCTTGGCAGAATCTATGAAGGATTGCGAGACTGTGGGAAGTCTACGTACTACACAGTACTCGCAAAATACTGGACATTGGGGTCTGGTAATAGTGGCGCTTATCATCTGCCTGCAAGGAGACTACGACAAATTTCCAAAGTAACTCGGGCATCAAGTTCAATGCCACAAAAGGATACACCATTAGATGGTGATGATGAAGAAAACGATGTTTCTGCAAGCAAAGGGTATCAATCTTGGATAGATGGATATAGCGCGGAAGAAATAGTAAAATTACAACGCGATGATTCTGACTTAAACAAACTCCTTGGGTGGATGGAACAAAGTTCCTCCCACTCTGACAAAGATAAAATCAATCTTAGACATGAGAGCCCGTGTGTACGTCATTTATATCTAGTTTGGAAGCAACTGTTCCTGACGGACGGGGTACTATACAAAAGGTATGAAACTGTAGACAAAACGCGAATGTATATCCAGGTAGTTATACCGAAATCGCTGCGTAACACTGTGATGTTCGCAATGCACAATGCCGTGACATCGGGTCATCTCGGATCTACGAAAACATACGAGAAGATAAGACGACGATTTTATTGGCATAACCTAAAACAAGATGTGTCAAACTGGGTTCGCAAATGTGTAAAATGTGGCGCAAGGAAACGACCACGACATACTCCTAAAGCTTCCCTAAGTGACATTAGAGTTGGTGCACCGATGGATAGACTTGACACTGATATTTTAGGCCCACTCCCAGCCAGCGAAAGTGGAATGAAATATATCCTGCTCGTTCAAGATCAATTTACAAAATGGATTGAATGTTATGCAATTCCAGACCAAACTGCAGCGACAGTTGCACATAAGATTGTATTTGAGTTCATTTCCCGATTTGGTTCCCCTTTAACTATTCACTCTGACCAGGGTAGAAATTATGAATCACAACTTTTCAAACAGATATGCAACCTGCTAGAAGTGAATCAAGTGCACTGCACTCCATTTCACCCACAAGCTAATGGCAGCGTAGAGGCATTTAATAAAACTCTTCTTAATATGATATCCATGTATGTGGATAAACATCACCGACATTGGGACAAGTATCTGCCGTTATTGACATCGGCATATCGCAGTTGTGAGCATGCTAGTACAGGATTTAGCCCAAACATGATGTTTTTAGGACGAGAGACATACCAACCGATAGAAATATTGTTTGGTGAACATCATTTAAACTACACCAAAGATGCTAAGGGTGATGTTTGCGATTATGTTATTGAACTCCGCGAGAGGATGGGGACTATTTATGACTTAGTCCGGGATCACCTAAACCAAAGTTTCAATTACCAACGTAAGGACATTGACACGAGCCCCGGATTTAACAAGTATAATGTTGCTGATCTGGTGTATGTTAGGGATACCACTAAAACCAAGGGACTATCGCCGAAACTACAACCGAACTGGCTAGGACCTGGCATTATCCTTCGAACACTCAGTGACTTAGTGTTTGAGGTGCGACTCAAACAAAAGGGGAAATCAAAATTTCTGCATCATGACCGTCTTAAGCCATATATCAGCAATGAAGTCCCGAATTGGATGCTCACCCTACAGTCAAAGATTGGCGACCAACCCCTATGCTCTACAGGTCAAAAGCACATACCTGTATTGATGGACAAAGCTGTCCAAGTTCACTCTAAGAATTCGGAAGTAACAACCAACCAGAAAGAAGTAGACCCCGCAGTGTCTGATGCTGAAGGAAAGCAATCAAAGACGAAGTCAGGGACACTGCGCCATGATAATAGTAACAATCTTACTAAAGCTAGATCTATACCAACAAGTCGCCTTAAGCAAACACCAAAGGTGAGCCCCAAAGAAAACAATGAAACAATGGATAACGGTAGAATTCTTCAAGATAGACAACTCAGAAGGAAGCGGGAGAAACCAGTTCGCTTTCTTGACTTTGATTTGTCATGAATGATAATGATCTTGTACATGGATAGAACATGACAATACTACTGGTTCAGATGGTAACCAAAACGTCATTGGGGTAATAAACTCTATACGAAATAAGCCGTCAAATCACGGAGAATGAATGACTGGTTATTTCATCTATACTGATATGTGATGTGATAACTTGATGAATTTACTGTGTGTACATGATTCTGTGTTTATTTTGAAACAGAACTACTCATGTGAAACAACCAAAATACCCTACTAGACTGTCTGTTTACTTTAACATGTTTGAGGATATAGTAGTATCCTACCATGCAAATTATATTTTGACTAGCCAGCACCAGGTTTGATGGTGTTATTGGATTAAAGGACAAAGGCTTTGAAAACATTGTTGATGCTGAGAAATGTCTGAAAAGATAATTGCCTATTTACATGTACTTAGCGGATCAAAAACCTACTAGATAATTGTACTGTCTGACTAGAACATGTAGAAATCAGCGATGCTTCACTCCCACAAATCAGAACTTGACAAACTACCTTGTTTGGTTTCAGATCATTAAATGCATTCATGTCCCAAATCTATGAAGTATTATTATAATAATGTTTTGTTTTGTACCAGAAAAACAGCTTTTCCTTTTGATATTTGCTTTGGATCTGCTTGAAATGAAATAAGGATACTGGTTGTGTTGTGGAATCTGCAGACAGCAGTGAAGTCTACGCTAGCCACGGAATAATGATTAGCAAGGATACATTAAATGATAACTATAATTTGTATCTGATAATGGAATTAGTCTGATTTACATGAAACAGTGTTAGACCCTTAGAAAAACATGATTCGATGAGATAAGTAAAGCTTGGCTGCATTTGGAACATTTACAACAAAAGAGTGCTTGTTATTTCTCGGTTTCAAATGGTCAGGATGGTGGGAAAATAACTGGTTTTTCAGCAAGATAAGTGATTGCTTGAAGTTACACAACAGTTTTTCTCATACCAATTATGAGCGATTTAGTTCTGCCTCATTAATATTCAGAGCAGTTCCCTTCTTAGTCAATTTTTGTACTCATGATCATGGTTCATTAATATTCCGAGCAACACAAAGCTGCAAACCAAACTTGTTTTCACATAAATAGGGAACCGCGAATGGCTACAACCCCACAAGTTTTATTATCAGCGTTGAGTTCACATCTTTTCGACAGTCTACAAGCTACTTAGTAATACCAGTAAAATGGACAGACAGGAGCGATTTCAATGCACTTGGATCAACCAACCATGTACCCACATCGCTAAGAGTCGTTATAATTTACTCCGACACAGGCTATCTGATCACCTTCCGTGGCACGTGAATAGATTTGTGTGCGCATATTGCGAGAGAGGCTACCATGACCGACAGACATTTAAGAACCATACAAGCTCCCAGAAACATCTCCTAACTAAGCAGATGTCCACACTGCAGAAGAAACCATTACCGTGCCCAAAGGCTGCTGCTAGTGCCTGGCTCAATGACATGCTCGTGCAAGGTATAATCCAGAGGGAAGAATATGACAGAATTTATTCTTATCCTAAAATGACAAGTCGTGAACTCGAACTTGATCAAATACGAATCCCAGGGTATGACCCCATTTCACCAGGACTTTTTCCGTCGACCCCTGTGTATGATGAGACCATACAGATGACACATGCACTTAGTCAAAGTCAACAGAACGTACTATATACGGTACTAGCAACAACAATGGCTACCATCAATGCCAACGTGACCCCTTTAAAACACAACTTCCACCGGCGGCTGAACGTACACAACTTCTGGCATCAGCCATGCAGACAGCTTCATTACCAACAATAGTCAGCCCCCTAAATACACCAGTCATATCTCCTGCCTATAGTCCGTTGATGTCTACTTCCAATACCAAATCAACAAAAAGCACATCTGCTGCAGCATCAACTGCCATACCAGGTGAAACACCGAGTACAATGAACACTCTCCCTCCTAACACTTCCACCATAAAACCATACTATGACGGCCCCTTCACGCCACAATTCCGTTTAGAGAGGTTCCGATTTAAATAGGAACCTTCCGATTTCAAAGAGGAACATTCCGATTTCTGACCAATCAGATGCGTTCTTTGGAGATGTCTCTCTTTCTACGCCGAAACGGAACCTTCCAGTTTAACAAGCCCTGATTGGCTGTTTCGTTATTGGAAGGTACCGATTTCTGATAAAGCACCCAAAATACACCCAAACTCGCCCAAGACGATACCAAGATCTGACTTTCGTCAGCATGCACATGCAGTAATGGATCGCAGCACGCAGCGGAGTACAGCGAGAAAACAGGACTGTCGTGAGAATTTGGTTCTCACACGATATCACAGAAGCTTACATCTGTTAAATCATCCAGAACTAGTAAGTGAGTTTGATGATCTAGCTTATCTCGGACTGGGAAAGGTGTGGGCCACTTATAACCATAAAGCTTATAATTAGTACGGTAAATTGTATGATTGGCTGTGGCAAATTTGCCACACTGGTTTATGTATCTTGTATGTATATGTAGGCAGTATACTACTACTACTACGCAACACTTCATAGTTGGAGCCAGACGAGTTTAATAGGGTTGATGTGCGCATGAGTATTTGCTAAGTCTTGCCATGAATCTTTGCTGGTCTTGCTTTATATGCTTGAGCAGCTCTGTTTTAAACCCGGGAGAGGGGTACTCGACCCGAAGGGCTGAAACTGAGGGCTTACAGAACTGAACGGTCGCCAACACAGGGGCTAAAGGTGGGTTTATACTCGAAACGCATGCGTTTTGAAAAGGTATAAAGTCAGCTTTACGGAACTGAACGGTCCCAAAATTGGGGTCTTAGAGAACTGAATATTAATACAAAATTAGGTCTTTATAAACAGAATTTAAGCAAAAATGTTGCCTTATGAACTGCATTTAGGCCAAATTTGAGGCTACAGAACTGAAATTTCTAAGATGCTCACACAAAAGGGGGTCTTAGGGAACTGCCAGTGGATAAAAAGGGGGTCTTAGGTTGCGCCTGAGGAGGCGTGAAAAGCATCCTTAAGGGCCGCACATACCTATACCATCTTTTCAACTGAGTACCCCGGGTTTTAAAGCGGGTTGGTTTTTCTATCTGGACAGTGGAATTTAATAAATTGAACTGGCTTGGACAATTCATCAAATAAAAGTCAATTAAAGGCATATTCCCACATCTTCTGGCCAATATAGGCCCTCAATTTTGTTCAAACTTCTCTTTTGCACATTATTGTATTTCATATTGATAAACTAACATACTAAAGAAAATAAATATTGCATTAAAAAAAATAGGGCCTACATGTACATACATTTTTAAACAAAGGAAATTGGTTAATAAAATCATGGGCCTTAATAGATGACCAGGTAAAATAAATTACTTTAAAAAATACTAAATGAATAGCAAAAGAAACAACTGTTATTATAATTTATTTGTAAACAATTTTAATTAACGGTATTAGCCATGATTCTACATGGTTATGAAAGCTCATAAAAACTTACTTAAATCAAAGAAAGACATGATAGGAATAAAAACAAACAAAAACTCTCATCATAAGTTATCAAAAAGA
>JAUMTS010054457.1:0-17216 GCA_032273385.1 Ophiopholis aculeata | reverse complement strand
TGATTTTATACAGGTAAGACAATATCACAAAAATATCAACATTACATAATAAGGGCGCGTTCACATTATAGCAAAGAGTCTCGATTGGCCTTGATTGATCTAGACTCGGCCTAAATAAACAAAGCCAATGTTTACCAATCCTATTCAGATATTTGCCAAAAATTAATATTAACTTTGGATAAAAGCTTTGAAACGCATTTGAATGTAATTCTATTCATTATTATGCCTAATTAACATCAGCCCACATTGGCCTAAATTGAATTGCGTTCACACTATAGACAATGTTGACCGAGACCATTGCATTTTGAAGGTCTCGGTCAACATTGCTAATGTGGTCTCGGCACACATAGAACCGCGTTCACATTTGTTGTTTATCTAGGCTGAGTCTAGACCAATCAAGGCCAATCAAGACTTTTTGCTATATACAATGTGAACGCGCCCTAAGATACGGGTGGCAGCTCTATAAGACGTTGTCCCTGCGTTAGTTACAGACAAGTGTTATGTGTATGTAACAAACGCATTGGTAGTTGGTACGGTAGTGGGGGCTAACCGCCAAGGGGTTGTGTTCAGATTGTAGCCACACTCTGTGGCCCTCACCTAATCACTGACAATCCGAGGCGAATCCTCGGAGCCGAAGCGAAGCTGAGAACCGAGCCGTTAGGCGAGGCCCTCACCTAATCACTGACAATCCGAGGCGAAGCCTCGGAGCCGAAGCAAAGCTGAGAACCGAGCCGTTAGCGCGGCCTCTCTATTAACCAACAGCGAAAGAGCCCGAGTAGTGCTATTCATATTGTTGAAGCGACCCTACGGGTCAAAGGTCACCGACAGGTCGAATTGCGTAGGAATGTTCTAAAAGTACCAAATTTGGTCAGAAGAGACATCATACGGTCTAATACATGGATGGGGTCAAAGGTTATCCAGGATAAGCTACTAGTTAAATTACTTATAAGAACGCTCTTTGACTGCCAATTTGGTCAGAAGAACTTCTGACCCGAACACGATCAATTGCTGGTGTCAAAGGTCAAGCGGGGAACACCAGGGTCAACTAGAGATCAATTTACTTAGTTTACAATTTACCTAGTCACGTTCAGTGGCTGTCAAATTTGGAAAGAATCATCATCTACCAGATTAAAATGTCATCCGGGGTCAGCTGTGCGGCTGTGGTCAGCTAGAGGTCAATTTGCTTAGGAACGCTCTTTGAACTGTCAACCAGAATGAAATACATCACTAACCTTCAAATCACTTTTTACTATTCTGATGGAATGGAAAAGGGAAACTCAAAACAGAAATCAATGTCAAGACAAAGGTCAAAAGTCATCCAGGGTCAGCTTGCTGTTAATTTGCTTTATTTGTATTGACATTGGCATCGGATAATTGGTTTCGGCAAGAATGGCATTGATATTTACATTGGTTTCGGGTATTTGTATTGTGTATTGGTATTAGTGTTAATTAATGATATTGGTGTAGGCATTGGTATTGGTGTTGGTGTTAAACTGTTAATATTGATATTAGTATTGGTGTTTTGATATTGGTGTTGGTATTGGTATTGGTATTGGTATTGGTATTGGTATTGCTACTGCTCTTGGCATTGCTATTGGTATTGCTATAAGTATTGCTATTGCTATTGTTATTGCTATTGGCAGCTTAAAAAAGCAGATTTGTATAAAGACGATCCCGCGTTCGAGTCCCGGCGTTTGAATCCCCCCCCCCCCCCATTAGTGGGTGTCCGCATCCCATTGGAATCAACAGAATACAGATGACCTTGGTGTAGCGAATGATGCATGGTACGGTATTTTACAGTTGAAAAGTTACCCGGACGCTCTATCACTAGGACGCTGTAGTTCATGACAACGGGTTCAAGTCCCATCACGGGACATAAACTCTTCTGTACTCGCACAAGGATTTTATTTTGTATTTTTAAATACACTAATGATGTTTCAAAAAGATGAAGCTTTTACACAAGTATTAAAAATAATTCGAAACAGCCATAGTTATGAAGTATCAAATGCATTGTGCACAAAGATTTTTATTCATTATAGTTATGTGGACTTCACAATATATTTCAATTCTTTCACCAGAAGTATTAATTACTCAATTAATGAGTACAGTACATAAGATTCTTACAAAATAATGAGGTATAAATGTATGTTTTATACCTTCTGAAATTGTTGCTTTACACAATCGTAAATACTTATCATAACCATTAACCACTACAAATACAGAGTTTGTTTAAATAATACCGTCATCGTAACTCTTGGTTTTAAGTTAAGTTCATATTAAAATTATCATTTGTAATCAATGAAAAGTACAATTATAAGTTGGTCTCAATACCAATATGCAAATATGTTAATGCCGTCATAAATATTTCAATTTATAATACCACAAACGACACACAACAATGTTGTTGATATGATATAGATGGGCTCATAATAAATTATTTTTCGGTGGGAAGTTTCTTTATTATAATACTATACAGTAGGTCACCAATAATGTGCATAAATATGAAATCAGCATTGAATCAGAAAGTTAAATTGTCTAAAACTTGTAAAACATAACACGGCAGTGATCAAATCTGGTAAGGTGAGCCCTAGTTTTAATTCTGAATATGTAATTACATGTTAACTATTATATGGGCTATGTTATTATGCAAAGGGGCAAAATCGACACAATCAAATAACTTTTATAACCCTACGGACATGATACGTGATCACGTGACTAGTATCATGTAATGAAATAGACCAATCATATGAAGTGTTGTCAAGAGCTCAAATATTGTAATGTTAACTTACAAAGCTTTTGCTCACACTAAGGGGCGTTGCGTAGGCTCTACATTACCAGTACCAGAACCACGGTTTTATTGTAGTAAAACGGATTATTACCCAATTAAAATTCGTTTATGGAACGTTTCCTTAATTTACACACTAACATTAAATATCTACATATTTCAATTTTTACTCTGTATAGCATATTTTTTTCTTCATAAAATTATTTCATCTCTTGAAAGAATTTCAAGTGGCAAACTGTAAACTAATTCAAACAGCAAAACATACTCACGGAAGCACAATACATTTTTTACATATCGCCGTTTGGCGGGAAAAACCTCCTATGTAGTTTGGGCCCTGGAACATGTATAAATTGAAAACTCCTATATGTTACATAGTTTTTTTTGCTTAATACATGTTCAGGGGCAATGTCGTATGTGTTTTGGCCCATGAACATGTATAAATTGAAAACTCATATATGTTCCATAGTAGTTTAAGCTTAATACATGTTCATGGGCCAAAATCACATTGAAGGTTTTTCCTGTTAAACGACGAATTATCTTTGTATTATTAAAACAGTGTTACGGTGGTATTTGTTCTAAATTGAACATGGAATTATATAAATGCAATAATATTCACCATAGTGTACCATATTTACAAATTTTTCAATGGCAAGTATTTAATGTATAATATAATATAATTACATCAGTTTCATTTTATCAAAAAAATATTTACCACTTAGAGACATAAAACATTGAAGTACAAGTAAACAAAGGCAAATAAAACGCTTGTTTAAAAACACAGCTCCTGGATAACTCACTCCATCCATATTTTAAATGGTAATAGTTAAAGCGCACGGCCCGAAGCGAATGGTATAAATATGCAACAGTTTTGTTCATAATACATATGATTCTTGGAGAGTTAATAGCCAGGGATGATTGTTGGGAAACCAGCACATAGTGATGACATATCCCTAAGACAGCTGTTTCGTGTCCCTTACGGCTTTCTTTAATACTTCTTCGGTAGGATCCACCCAATTGCCACTTTTTGTACCAGGTTTCGGTGTTCAAAATAGCCAGAATTGTTTGATTTTTGTCAAAAAATGTCAGGACAGTCTTAAGAAATACTGATTTCTTTTAAAACTAGGAAAATGCAAAAAAAAAAGATTCATATATAGATATTTTCGACAATGGCCCATTATTGTGGGCTATTATACCCAATTTGAATTTAATTATAGGTAAACCAAGATAAGTCGTCAGTTCTGAGCATCATCTTAAAACATTTTAAAAGAATATACACACAAATATATTGTTTTTGATATTTAATTTGTTTCGTTGAGCATCACTTTTAAACATTTTAAAACAAAATACACACAAGTATGTTGTTTTTGATATTAAATCTGTTTTATTGAGAACTTAAAGAAAAATAACATGAATTATAATGAAAATTATATAAATATTGCGGCTCTCTTGAGGCAAGTTTTAAATGGGCAAGAAAAAGATGCCGTATGTTTCACTGGAAACAAAATACAATTTAAGATTAAAGAATTCACTCCATGTCCTTATTCGATATCATGATGCTTGCATTTATGAAGTACATCCGCGGGCAATACATAAGAAAGATTTTATTAACATACTGACCATATTGCATGAGAAGAATACAAAATTAGTGTTATTTTTCTATCGAGGAGGAACTTGAAACTGGTTGAGTTAATAATCTCTATAGCCGAGCCGAGTATTAATGTTTCTATGGTCAGTAGATTTTATATTGCAACAATTTCATTTCATAGCAAGATAGGTTGGATATCTAGTGTTATTGATTTATGGCGGGACATGGCTGGCGCGAAAACAATATGCATTTTATTCTTCTATCAATTTTGACCATATTATCGTCTGCATAACCAGTAACACAGGACGCCAATTTCTAAATCTTTTAAGATTGTAAATTGACATAAGAGTGGTATAGCAACCAGCATGAAAAAAATGTGCATCTTATTCTTCTATCAATTTCGACCATCATATCGTCTCCGGGTATCGTCTGCATAACCAGGAACACAGGACGCCAATTCCTAAATATTTTAAGATTGTAAATTGACATAAGAGTGGTAGTAACCAGCATGACAAAAATATGCATCTTATTCTTCTATCAATTTTGACCATCATATCGTCTGCATAACCAGGAACACGGGACGCCAATTCCTAAATCTTTTAAAATTGTAGCTTGACAAAAGAGTGGTAGCAACCAGCATGACATAAATAGCAATATTTCACCGAAGTTACCACTCCTCTTTCAATTCAGATTTTCCATTGATTGATAATCGGATAATCAACAAAGAGTTCAACATCACAACTTCTTTTATTATGACTCCAGTGTGTTCCTAATGTAAAGTAATAACAGTAGCCAAAGAAGCTCAAAGAGTAGAATTCTGATAGGCAGTTTATATATTTTGCACAATAGATTAATGAATGGTATTTAGATTGTAAAAAATAACAACCACAACGGAATGGATAAATGCTTTTGTAGCGGTCAGTCATACATAAACCATTATGATCTTTCATTTGCCCTTTTTATTTGACCCAATATGATATTACATAGAAACTATAATTAAGTTGGAAACAGTATTCTTAACTTGCATTTCAGCCCAAATAAAGATATTCTGCTTTAGGTTGTTTTTCGGAATTTTATTTTGCTTCATAAACATAAATCACGCACTTAAGAATAAGAATATATACACATGTGCTTCTTCACTTTGTATGCAAAAATAACATAATGCACAAAATTGTTAATACATTCCCTGAAAAGACAAGCTATTCCATTTAAATCTAAACGTTCCGTGGATAATTTTAAAGAATATTTTTAACAAGAGACTGTAATTTTTTGAACCAATTTCTCATTTGATGCTCACCTTAATATGTAACTTGTACATATCATATAACAGAAAGAGTTCACTTCTTTTAAATAAAGTTGCTTAGTTGTAAGTACAACAGTTTCCCCCTCTGTGGACAATTTGGAAAACTGTCAAATTGTCTCCAATATTTTCTAAAATCTTCAAAAATTTGTATGGATTTTGAAATGGAGTAGCCCGTATTAAACAAGCACCCCCTGAGATACAATGAACTTATGTTATTTGTAGTTACTGCTTAAAGTTTAACCAAAGTAAATTCATTTCTTATTTGAATACTTAATGTTATTTCGCCTTATCGGTTCACTTATACCTACAGTTTTATAATGTCGAAAACGATCTATGCTAAAATAGTGCAATTTCTCTCAACAATTATCAAACTAAATAGTGTACTTTCCAATTGAATACGGTTGGTATAATTACTGCATTGCATTCAAAGTAATGGAAGTTGGCTTAGAGTTAGGCAGGTGTCTGTGTGAATACCAAGGTATTTACTTGTCTTTAAATTCGCATGTGGTTTAGTGGCTTTGAGCTGATTTTTCATTAAACAATTGCAGAATATAACTTAAATAGTTACGAGCAGGTCATAAAATGTATAGATAAAATATAACTGAAATTAAATGTTTGGTATGTAGTAGATGTAAATAGAAAAATTGAGTTGTTGAGATAAACAAGTATAAAAGGTAAAGACAAAAATAAAAGAGGACTTAAAGCCATTGCAACATTAATATAATTTATATGGTTGAGACTTTGCCCAGTTGACTTGTAAGGTAAACAAATATTTATGATTCAAGTTTGCAGTAACGCGTTTACTAAACGCTGCGTAACTTATACATTGTATTGCGTAGATTTAATACCAAAAAGACGTACATGGATTATCGTCTGATTATCATGACATGATTTCGCACTTAACGTCACTGCAAAGTTGTGATCATACATATCATAGTAAAAAATATACTGGGTTTAAAAAAAATCGCAATTGCACCACTTCAAATCAAAACACATCGAAATATCCACAAAACAGAAATATACGCCATTCGTTTAAATTTCATCTATAATCTTAAGTTGTAAACTAAGACAGAAATATCATAGTCGACTTGTTCAACTTAACAAACTTATCGTTGATAACAATAACGACCTCGGGGTAAAGACAAATCATTTCAGTTTTTGGTTTAAAAAAATCTAGAAACTCAACACAATATCAATATGAAACATAATCACATGGTTGTGCATTCATTACACGTATAAGTGTTGCGAACAATTGAAGGCATGTACTGTAAATCATAAGTGACACACAAAATGGCGGATCTTTCTGTTTCCGGATATTTAACACGTTCCAAATATGATTCTATAAATTCTGACATGTTCTTTGCCAGAAGGATGATAAATACAAATGTATTTTCAATCTTTAATTGCATTGAAGAGATAGTTCTTAACCGCCTATTGAGGCAGGCATTTCTAACACTTGTTCCCACCTGCAAGCCCTTGTCAGGGCGTCTCTCTGCTTGTCTGAGGGCGTCTCCGCTTGTTGCTGTTCAGCAGGATGCAGGTTTGGTTTCGTGGAGCGAGTCGCTGGTCGCTGGTGGCGCGGAAACATTGCTTATAGGAGTAGAAGGTAAAGACGACAAAGTGTCTTCATTTCCTGACGACTCCATCATAGTGGGGCTATTCTCCGATTCACTACTGCTAGCGGGGATAACCCGGTTGCTGTTACACCCGTTGATAGTGTTACTAGAAGTATTGTTACTACTTGACGTGTTAATGTTTGTTGAGTTTGTGGTAGCAGAAGAGGTGTTCGACCCGGTGTTGCCTTTCTTTGCGGCATTATTGGTATTGTTGCCATTATTATGTGTTTTCACATGTTTACTAAGATGATCGCTTCGCATAAATCGTTTGTTACATGTAGGACACGCAAACCTTTTCTCGCCAGTATGTGTACGCAAATGTCTTTGTAGTTCATCCGATCTTGTAAAACGCTTTCCACAAAACAACCAATTACAAACAAACGGTCTCTCACCTGTGTGCCACCTCAAATGGGCTTTCAAGTGAGAGGTTTTTCCGTAGACTTTCCCACAACCTGGTATATGACAACTATGTACATTCTTCTTTCTAACAGGTTGTCCTGCTGCCGCTAGTCTCTCATTTTCTTGACAATTAGGACAGTCACATGTTGCGCGTCCCGCGTACCTTCTGTTAGCGCGGGAAGCGAGAGAAAGTCCAGTAAAACCAGGTGCAAAAAACGGTGATCTCGGAAAGCCCATAAAGTCATAACCAGGTGGTAGCAATGTACCTAAACTATCCTGCGAACAAGGGAATATCGGTGGGTGAGTAGGCAAGAAAGGATTCGGTGTGGTTGGTGATCCAAGCGCTGTATGGGCACTCAAAGCACATTCAGCGGCCATAGCATAACTTGAGAATTTAGGTGTTTGAAGTCCAGGCGCACCAGTACTCATACTCTGGTGAAGATCTAACCAAGTTGGTGTATTTCTGATATCCCACCAAGTTGGTAAGGGTGTGGTTCCATTTTGAACGTCTCTGGCTAAACTTGCGGTACTTGTAGCTTTTAACCATGAATCAAATGGGTTACTGCACATCGGTAAACTAGAGCACACTCCTGGATAACTACTATCTGTCGGTGATGCACCGTGAAGTTTTTGAATAATTGCTGGTTGCGAAGCTGAATCAGTCCATACTGGCATACTACTTTTCAAAGAATTTTTCGTTTGTAAAAACATTTCAGTACTAAATGGTGCTGCTCCTAAATGGCCCATACTGTGAGCTAATGAATGACCTGATATTGACACAGGTGAAAGAGGTAGTCCGCTTGCGCTACCGGATATACCGGGAATCCTGGGATCGCTGTGGTGCAGTCCTGTTGCGAGATCAGCCATTGATGGTGATTTTTTGAAGGGGTGAAATCCCTTGGTTTTTGGTGGGTCTCCTATTTGAGGTGGGCTGCTACTGCTGCCTATCTTGTTGCACGTGGCTGTTAACATGGCTAGTGGAGTTGATCCAATTCGTGGTTGATCCTGAAAGACATAAACAAAGAGAAAATTATTAAGTTTTAAAAGACAAAAATGATATACATTTACAAAGTGAAATACTACATGGGTAAAGGTAAAACACAAATGCTTGATAATAATAAAACAAATTGTTAATATATTATACAAAGTTAATAACAACATGAACAAGGGTAAAAAACAATTGTTTGATCATGATCAAAATATTGTTAAATTTTCCTGTATATACATAAGTGTTCAAATACTTTTCAACTGCCTTGACTGGTTTGAAGCGCTCCTGTTTCACTATCTTTTTTGTTCAACATATTTTAGTCAATGAAGAAGTGAAAAAGTAAAACAATCGCGTACCAGAAGTATTTCCCCGTATTACAAGTTGATGCAGCAGTAACTAAAATAAAAGAAATACTCTTAGTTAATAACTGCACACACTGTACGAATATTATTCATTCCAAACTCATTTCAAAGTAGCAGTATAAACAAAAGTGTGCACATATATCAAGAAAGAATATTTTACATCCCAAGTCAAGAGCTACAAGGAAGCAAAAATAAATAAATTACCAGCTGCGTATATTCCTAATACCACTAGAACACTGAATCACAGGCTAAGAAAATGCATCGCTCTCTTACGCCAACGTTAAGTCATCTGTAAAGTAAACCACACTGATCAACTACTTAAAGGCATATTTTTTGTTTCTCACAAATCTCCCTCAGTCCAGTAATTACGCCGTGTGCGTGTGAGTGACCCAGCCCTCTGTGAAACATGCATAGAGTATCACGCCCAATCAATGCCGTCAACTCAGCCCCTTCAGCCCAATAACGCCACCTGATTGGCCCTAGCCCACTCATTACGTCAGCAGAGGTCGCCACGGATTGGTAAATGCATACTTTATCTGCATATCCTATCAATTAATGAGGTGGTTCCGAGTCCAACCAATGGCTGGGCAAAGCATCGCCCATGTAAGCAACCCTTTTCCTTTTCTTTATAATTTCAAAATCCGTGGGAGACGTGTGAAATATTAGATGATTTATCATACTGATTTATCATTCACCAATCATTTGCTCGTTCTTTTCATTTTTTTTTCTTAGCTAGCGAATAAGTGTGAGGTTGTTGAACGCATTATTAGCCAAATTTGTGGGATGAATCAAATCTAGTTAGCAAACGCAACATGTTCACGCCCTCTGGTGGTAATTCAGTAATTATACAAACGGATTGCGAGACACTTTTCCCAAAATAAAACTTGGCTGTACACTGTTTAGTACTAGTAGGAAGTTAAATGAATTATTGTACTACCCAAACAAAAGGACTAAATGGTGGGGTTTTTTTTCTTTCATCTATTTTGAATGTTATATATTACGTATACTATCATGTTTCATCCAATGTCATAGATAACACCATAATTATATTATTTGCAGCACTACCAATCACCATTTTACTTTGGAACTCATCTTCTATTTTGAATATTGATATTTGAGAATATAGGTAATATTTTAAGACACATGGCACATGATCAAAGGATGGCAAACACATAATTACATTGAACGCTTTTCAAGCGAACCGGATTATGTTCTTCCATAGATTTTCAATGTTCTTCTCATCTATTGGTACCTTGCTCCAAAAAGTACAATGCCCCTTTCGAATGACCTTTGATTGATTATGGACAACAAACCTTGAGAATGTTATGTATGTACTCCAATGTCAATTGAATAATGTTGTATTGTTATTCGTGTTATTGGTTAGCTTTTCTATATTTTTGTCTTGTGTGAATGTTATTCAAGGTTTCAACTAGTTAAATAAAGTCAAATCGATGCAATTTCAACCTCTACTATTGTATATCCAGCCATGGTATGTTCATCTCTACCAGTGATGCGGCGCAAACGTGCAAGAACCTACTCGCCTTTAATCGATTTTAACGCCTTGTGCCATCTTCGCGACTAACACTCTGGTCACAGCTTGTAGCGCGTCTAATACCCCGTTCATACTTTTGAATATATCCGCGTTCGTTAGGCGCTCGTTTACGCATACTCATGACCAATAGTCTCGAGCATATGCTGCGCCGCATTTAATGCGTCAAAGTATAGGGACATCAAGATGACTCAATCGATCACAAACACTCAATTCCATGAAAAAGCCAAAGTAAATCTCATGTTAGATTGCATTTTTCATCGTCTCGTCAAATTTTGTTCTTGATTTTATTCTTTTCAACAAAAAAGATCAAATACACTACCATTTCATTAATCATGTTAATTAAGGTACATATAGTAGTAGTACAACACCTATGTACTCAACATGCTCAAACTTCAAAAATACTCAGCAATAGTATATATGACGAACAAGTTTGCAGACTATTTTGATTACTTAGTAGTGGTACAAATTGATCAATAAGAAGGAACCTAATGATAATGCTCTGCAACCCGCAGCCTTCAAAAGATCATATTTTCATATTCTAAACACAGATGCTAATAATAAACACACTTGATACAGAAAGATACCTTCAATGATATCATTTATAAATCCACATTCAAGGCTTATTAATTCTACATATTTCATAACAAGAATTGAAGCTGTTCAATCAATATTCGTTTGCATCACGTTCACACCCTATCTTTGCCCTTTTCAAGTCGGATTGTTTTACCGGACCTTGACAACTTCAAAAAAATCAAAGTCTGGACCAATGCAACACCATCAAGGACATTGAACTTTCGAGGCCTGTTCAAGTCGTTCAATCAAATAACAAAATCTTTGTTAGCACATGAATCGGAAGTGAATACCAGCGCCGTATGACTTTCCAATCCGAGTAGCCCTGTATCCAAATTAACAATACTTTGCATCGAAAGGCGTAACTTGTGACTATACACAAATCAAATAGTAATCAAAAAATAAAGTAATTGTACTCAAAAGTTCACCTGCGATCAATAGTTGTGTTTTTACCATAATTGTAAGCAATTTAAGTTATGCACTGAGAAAAGCGATGCACTATAAATGAGTTTTTGTTTACTTTTACTTGCCATCATTAGTTGTGTTTTTACCATAATTATGGGCAATTTAAGTTTCTGCACTGAGAAAAGCGATGCGCTAATAAATACTATTGTCTTCTTTATGAACTTGATTTCTGTATAATGTCCTATTACGCCATTGTGTTGTTTGTTATTAAAGTGAATAATATAATACTTAGACCATTAATTGCTCGTTACATACCAAGTATTGTGGCTAGAGTGGTCACTGGAGTAACCATTGCACACGCCTTGTACTCAAAACAAAAGAAATCGTATTACGGATTGATTAAGAAAACGAAACAATGGGTGTCTAATGGTCGCACAATGGCCCTAACCGACTCTCGGACCCCGAGGTACCACGACGTGGCGCTAGAAAATGACTATTCCGTATAATTTTTTGTATATTCTTGATTTTTGTGTATCCTGTACTTTTTTCACAGGGGTCAATGACACTATGGTCAAATTGTCTAATAAGTTTGAATTACAAATCTGTTTTCTGCGACCTGTAACCTTCGAAAAAAAGAGTAATTTAACAGGTTATGGACCAAATTATTATCGCACATGTAATAATGAAGCTTTAAGTATTGTATATAAACATGATAAACCTGAGTTCTTTCAGGTGAATCTGGCATTATCAACATAATCAAGCAACTAAAATTATTCTTAGAAATAAATCAGATTAATTTGATTTAATAAATAACAGTAAAATGGCGTCTTTCAATGTTCTGTTAACCGTAAGTAACCAAAGATATGTCCATCAGTCATGGCCGTGGAAAATCGTTCTTGGACCTATTTAAGGTGTACATGTAGAGAACATTTCCGTCTTATATACAACGTATAGTCAGGTATTATATGTATAAGGTGAATCAGTACCTCTCTGTGTATTGGTATTAATGTATGACGTGTATAATAAGCACTTGTGTTCCAGCAACAGAATGGTGGATGTACATGCGTTACTATGCTAATCGTAACATTCTCTGTCTGGATAGCATAATGCGTAATACATGTTATACAACAGTCATAGATATATAGAAAGGTACCGATTCATTCAATACCTACATAGATAGCAGGGACTGATTTATGCACCATTAAGATACTGTGAGAGTTAAAATTCAGACCAAAAAATCTTAACAATATTAAATTAAAGATAAAATTAGTACCTTCTTCATTGAATGTATATGATATGATTCATTAAATAACCTATAAGTATAACCAAATCATTTTCAGTGGTTCAGAGTTACTTCTTTTTTAAATGTTTCCGAAGGATGCAAAACAAAATATGTTATCAAACATGTTGTCTCTCTTTTATCATAACTGTGATCAGCTTAATCTACCTCTAGCTACTAATTTATTGTCTCGAAATCAACGGTTTGTTTCAGATCCTACATATTCAATAACCAATAATGTGTCTAGATAATATCTCTGTTTACAGGTCATCATTACTTAACTCTACACTTCCCCCTCCCCTAAAAGAAAATCACAACCAAACAAGAATGCATTTTGCACTTTTCGTATTACAACTTCTTTATGTCCAAAACCACATAATAGTGATCAATGGAGTAGCTTCATTACAACAAGTAGCAGGGCTATTTTGTTCCATTGTTGGTTAATAATGGTCAGGTTCACCTGGAATGAACCCTTGTGTCTTGACACTAACAAACAGGCGTGTTTGATATACATTTTGATGCATTCTCCTTTTGGGAGAGTGATAGAGTAGGTGACTAGTCTGGACAACTGACCCAAGGTGACCACTCCATATCCGCTTTAGAGCCAATACTCTTTGATACATTCTGGAGATCAATTTCAAGTTTTGGTATTACTATTATCGTGATTATGAGCAAAGGAAATCTCAGTTACATTGGCCATTGGTGTAGTTGGTTGACGTTTAATCACCATTATAGCTTGGACTCGTGTCTGCATTGGTGTTGATACCCACATACATTAATGCCCTTGACAATGTAAAACCTATGTTATTTGGAACTTTGTTATTTGAAAAATTTAGTATTTGTTGCATCTCCACTTTTAATTGTGACAATTACTGTGCTAACGTACGTAAAACTGTTGCAATCAAGCACAAATTAAGACTACTCACAAAATGATGTCTGAAATTTCTGGTATAAGTTTGTCTTAATATTTATTTTGTTTAATGTTTTACGCTACAGAACGATATGAAATGTTTCAAACTTTGATTAAGATTAATAATGAAAAGATAGCAGAATAATTATAATGATAATTTAAAAAGAAGATGACAGATTTATTTTCCTACTGATTTATATATCAATGTGGTTTTCGTACTTGCCACATTGTGTTTGTAAGGTATCTAACCACAGTCCATATAATGACAAAGATAGTGTGTTAACACATATCATTCGACAAGTTCGTGTCATAACGATCATTTTAAGGGCGAGTAGGCATCGCTTGATATCCTTTATAAAGATAATACAAATATTCCGGATGATTTGGCAACTAATCTAATTATTTTTCACGATGAACAAGCATCTTTTTGTTGACAAGTTTAGCGTTTAAAAGAATATCTAAAGGCAAAATACTTGTCGCGCGTCAAGCGTGAATTCCAGTTGACAAGTTACTCAATTCGAAGGGGCAATTCTTGTGGCTTTCTTTCTATAAGGCGTGTTAAAGCATTTCCTACAGACCGCCTTCCTTCATAAACCATACAGTTAGTGGACGGTGAGATTTTACAGTAGACTACGCTCCTTCATGTCCTTAAAGATAAGACAACTAAAGAAAGACACGTTTCATTTCACGTTAGATGTACGTTAAAACGGTATCATACTTATAAGAACATCAAAACGCTCTCATTTTTTAACTTCTATATAGAGATAGATTTTAGATGTTTTAAAAACGCGATTCATTTCTATTTATAAGAAAATATAACTAAATATTATTTAACTTGATATTTTTAAGGTATCATAACGCCTCGTCATGAAGAACTGCAGGCAACTTAGTCAATAGAGCGTTCTTAAAAGTACTTCCGATACATTGTATTTCATTAATTCCAGTGTATTACCTTATAAGGTCAATGGCGCCTTGCACCTTACTAAAGTAAGTCACAAATATAACATATATAGACATCATTTTGTCACCACCTTCTACCCGATAATGCTCATTTATGACATGATTTAACATTGTACTAATGTTAAATTGATGATAGTTTAAAGAACATAGTTTTGATCGGAAAGGTTTGCCCTAAAGCTAGTTTATTCTTATGTAAAAAGCAACATATCCCATTAGATCTTACGCATGAGATCATTTTGACATGCAGAAACAGTTAAGAAATTATTATGAATTCATTTTAGCTTGTTATGAAAACTAGTTTTGACTGTTCGGAAATTGACAATGAGCGGAAAGACATTAAAAGATATTATTCACACGCGGGCAATGATACTTATGAATCGGTGAGATGATGAAATGAGAACTAATTGCTCTCTGCCTTTTGAGCGCGGAGGTTTATTCGAGTGCAATGGACTGTGAGATGAGCTTATCATAAAACATATTGCAAAAACAGTCTGTTTTCATTCCTAATTAGTGTCTTTTTCAGATGTGATGTCAACGTTGCCATCAGTGCAAATTAAAAACACAGAGTACTCACACTATGATATATATTGAACTATGTGGAGATATTTCAGCAGATCAGTTTTCAGATCTAGTGTGTGAATTTAATATCATAGTATTTACTCCTTCTTATTAATGGTTTTTGCCACTATTGCGTAGCAGGACACGCGATCTTTTCTCACGTCTGGTTTATAAATGACCGGCACTATCTCTACCGAAACCTACACGTCTGTTACACAAATTAAAGTAGAAATCATTTTCCGCCCGTATCACTAAATTGACAGGCTTCTTCAAACCTAATTTATTATGATTCCATACGAGTAATCATAACTGATAGACAAAAAAGGATATTTATAATAGTATTTTGACTATTCCAAATTCATATCTAGATTGGAAATTTCTCATTCAGCAAGTTATGCATTTGGGATTTAAGTGGTGATAACCGACATAATGTAATTACGTGAAAAGCACAGTGCCTCCTAGCTAAATGTAAAAGAGGAGTAGGCGGGAAGAGATGGTTATTACAAGAATATTCCCCCTTCCCGACAAGGGAGTCTAAAGTACTTCATCAAACCCCCTAGTTACATGGTTTCATGTTGTTAAAAGACCTCATAGCACTAAATGGGATGTTCTGTACAATCATCAGTTATGGCGTTTGTTGTGTCTGTGGAGTTCACAATTCCGGTGAAGGGGATGTTCTCGCGTGATCTCGCGGGATTTTTTTACAAACTGCTAATGGCTCAAATGAGACTCTGACTGATCGTCTAGAGAATTGTTCTTGCGGTTCCCGCCATCAGTAACTTGCCACTTTTCATTTCATAACATTTCAAAAAAAATCCGACGCAAATTCGATGACCCATATGCTCCAATATGAGAAAAATGAACTAATTTAATTGAAAAGCATGCAGCTTATTTGCACGATAAGTAGTAATACTGGGCCTCACCGTATATGCTTTTAATGTACATTGTTACCTGCATTTCCACAAGTGAAAAAATAATCTTATTTCAATCTCATTGTTAACCAAAATCTTCATCACTTATTCTGTTTACATAAAATGACCGAAGTAGATAATATCAAAGACAATCCAATGACAAATTTATCACTTTACATATCATAAAAGTCACAAAAGTGTTTATACATGCCAATTTGGTGACTGGCTTATTGGCTTATTAGTTAACTTGTCTGTATGTTTTTTAACAATTGCGGGAAAAACCTTCAATGATGTTTGCAGACAGCAAGTGGAAAGGCAAATACAAACACTGTATGTACTTAAACTTGTCAAATTTGGCGCGAAATCCCGTAAAAAGTACACATCTCCACCACTTGTCTTCGATGGTTCGAGTGCGCTGGAGGACGTGATAAAATCCATCGCAAAAACCCTTTTTCCCCTTTCTTTCTTGAAACTTTTTTTTATATCAAATGAAAGATGCAACAAATTCAAGTGCATGAGGTCTTCAACTTGCACAAAGAGACATTTTACAGTTTATGCTTTTGCGTTTCCTGCCCGTACGTGTTCAGAAAAAAAAAATTGTGTGTATACATTTAAAATAAATCGATGTTTTTGAAGTTAGCGTGCATGTTGTGACGAGTAAAATGATTTTTAGTTAATCAATTCAGATTTTGTTTGCGTTTTGATTTGTTTAACATCATCAAACTACTCGACACAGTTTAATAAGTTAACGCTTTGTCACTTCATATCGGGGTGCTTGTTTTTAATGTGATGTGATTAATTTAAATATGTTAAATTTAATAGACGGCATTTAAAATTGAATCTATAATTTGCCATGTTTTATTACGAAGTCCTGTTCAGTTCGAAGTTGTCTATCGGCAACGTTAGATTAAGCTCTTCGCTGGTTACAAATACGATTTATTACGTTAAAAAAGAAAGAAAAAAGGTACAACTACCGGGAACCTGTTGCCAAATTTAGCTCAATTTACCGTCAATCTAACGTTCCCGAGAGACA
>JAUMTS010054346.1:0-10902 GCA_032273385.1 Ophiopholis aculeata | reverse complement strand
ATAACGAGAAAATTGAACACCTGCCAAAACGAAAGTTGCTATCAAAACCAAAAAAATAATGGCAACTCAAAATATTATGAGTCAGTTTCCATCAAAACAGATATGAAATGTCTTATTAGGGTCCAGGATAGTGGGAAATACTGCCAATTTCAGTCCAGGATAGCTGGAAATACTGCCAAAATGTTTGTAATATACTGCAGAAAAGTTGGTTGCTTTATAAGTTTGCTTTGCAAGGGAGTGAACTAACTAACCTTGGTCAAAAGAGGGCTCTGTTCATCATTTGTAGGTAGCAATTTTCTGCTTGGTGCATTGAGTTTGGTTAATTAGATCTTTTCTATGGATCTTCTATATTTAGTTTCTTTGCGTCAATCTATACTACCTCAAAAGATAAATATTATGGTGAGAAGACTTTAATTTTGCCGGCAGGGACGAAAAATTACTTCCCTTTGAAAGCATTATCAAAATATTAGTGGTGAAAAATAATGAAGTTAGCTTTTTAATGTACCCTAGAATCGATTGAATGAATTAGAATTCCATCGGTAATGTTGTTCGCTTTGTTACCTGTGTTGGTGCTATTGATTTCTACAAGGCTATAGTTGTGTCAAGAAAAAGAAGCATGTCGTGGTTTGCTGACAAGCTTTTAATATGTCTTTACTTTGCCACTGCTGTTTCTAAGTTACCAACATTATCAATATAGCAATTTATGAGTAATGAACGTCATTAGTGAGCTTGTTTCACAGTACGCTACCAAATTCCATTGACCCAATTGATAAAGTACTTTAGTAGACGTGATTAATAACATTTGCTAATACATCGCATTGGTAGGCAGTTAAGTACCATTAATAGGGGGCCTAGTAATTTATCATTTAGTACAAATAAATTGATCGCTACGAAAAATTGAATCAACAAATTTCTATAATTGCCTTTTTTGAAAATGTCATTACCATGTCTTCTTCATGACATTTATATAGTCGGAGCTGGAAATTGCTCATTCTAAGCTTTTGTTAATGCCTCTCTCATGTTTGAATGTCTAGTAATAAAAATAGAAAAGCCCTTTTGATTGCCCCTCCCTTTCATTTCACGGTTATGAATGCCCAAAGCCTGGAAGGAATAGACCAGACTAGCCGTAACATGTAAACAGGAGATAGCGCACACAAAGCAGATGTTGAATCTCAATTCCCTATTTTTATCATCGTCTTCACTGGCCCAGCTAATAGGGCACACCTCATGCCGAGTCACGCACAAGGGTTTCTCACAGATTTCTATCAAGTTAAACAAGCTAATATAGAAATCCTATCCTAAGGTTGACTCCGCTATCAAAAAATGGCACCACAGTTTTAGTGATTCGTTGTAAACCGAGCAGATATGGTCGTCTCAAATTTAGTAATTGGACAATGTGGTACTTGACAACCACTGCTAGTAGGGAAGCGAATTTGGAAGCTGGTTTTTTGTTCACCACTCTATAATACCTGCAGAATTACCCATTGTTATAATTGTGTGGAATCCCAATGTGCAATAGGATACTGTGTAGCTGTATTAGATTTTTTGTTTCACCTCGCTAGTAAAAGTTGCCACTGCCAGCAGAAAATCAATCACTTTAGAAACATGTATGCAAGATCTTCCAGCGAGCCATTAATCCATACACGTTGTATTGATTTCGTCCCACTGAAAGTGTATTGCTGAATTGAATGTTAGCCACGTTTGAAATTGAATATTTCACAGTGCTGCTAGGAGACGCTGACTTTTGTTGTTGTTATAAGCTGAGAAAAAAAGAAGGATAAAAAAGTAACTTTAATCATGATTGTTTAATGCAAAATATATAAAATATGCAAAGTTTTACTTCGTGAAAGGTTAACTCTATAGAATAACATATTAGTATAACAAATTCCTTACCATCTTCTCAAGTAACATAGACCTGTTACCTTTTGACATTCAAGTTATCTTGTTGTTCATCAATCACTATTTTGCCGCTTTCCTGTTTTATAGATATCAAACCACTAATCAAATCTCTCTCTTTCTTTTATATCTTTCAGAGCATACAATTGAACAACAACCGTGTGCCGCCTAGATTGTTGTGTGATCCAGCCGTATTTTCCTTCAGGTCATTGAGTACTGTTAGTCCAATGACGCCGGTAGAAGATCCAGCGCCTCATCTCACTGCCTATTGAAAACATCAAAGCATCATCATAATTTTCCCAGGAATGATGGTCTTCTACTATAGCAGAGACGAGTCTCCATCGTCTTCGTGTTCAGGCGGACTGTAAAAGATTCAATTTTTTTAAACGGACAGTGTACGACATGGCTTTGATTGAAGGGAAATGGAACTGATCTTCCTATTATGTTTACAACATTGGGGTGCCTGATGGTTGGAAATTCCATTTTTGGTGAATTTCCAGCGATTAGGTAGGCTTTTGTAGCCAGTTTTCAACTAAGAAAAGTATTCAGTATGTTGACTTTTTTGAACGATTTGAAGCGATCTATAATTGACCTTGTTCCCTTTTTTGGAAAAAGGCCAATCAGGAGGCTATATTGAATATATATATATAGTCGATTTTTGATACTGTGCGAATATGTTTCTAGATATTATATTAAAAATATTGCACGGGAATAATGTGTTTTACACTTCAGCAAATAATGTTGGGATTTAAACTGATGATAAAAAATGAACTACCTCTCATGTAATAATATTTTGTCTGTTTTAGAAGTGCTGTATGATGTCCAGACTAGCCTTTTACTGTGTGACACATTTTGAATCAGATTTAAGATGAACCTGACTTTCACGAGAGTAATAATCTCAGGTATTGTTGTATAGATATACTGGCATAAGGTTATTTTAAAAAAGAAGAAATCAAATCCCTAAGCCACACCATGGAGAATCTATATTGTAAAAAACTGTATTCTTGTTATTGAAATGTTTTTATTATTCTTACTTATACTTATTGAATGAAAAGAAATAGACAGAGAGATTCATGGGTATTTTATTTCCCCATGAATTTTATTTCTCCAAATTTTATTTTTTCTTGGAGAACTAGTATTGACATGCTATTTTTGCCCTACCAGAATTCCTGTGCATAAACCAGATCAGGAACTGGTGGTTTAGCTTGTCAACATAGCTTGGAATAGCTTAGATATTCACAGCCCTTGCCTTTGGCTTGTTGCATGACAGCCATTTCTGTAACTATATAAACAAGTACTATCTTTGGAAAGAAAGAAAGAAAGAAGGATTTCATAATTCTCACATGCAAACCTCCTCAAATTTTACACTTCGCTTCCTTATATCATATGGACCAAAAAAAATTTCGTAAAGAGATGACAAATTTTAAGAAAGATTAAAAATGAAAAAAAGTGATCTTGCCTTAAATGTTTTTTCCTACACTGCCATGAATTTGCACCATCTCTTTGTCAAAACTGCAAACCATGAGAGAATTATGCAAGTTGAGCTAAGTAATGGTTTTCATGAAGATACTCGAGAAGAATCTTGCCTCTTTCATTCCACACGTCAAGGGAATATTCAATTCAAGTAAAGACAAAATTGAGAGAGAGAGGAGAAAAAAGGAAAAGTGAATCTTTGGAGTGATTAATATCGCGCTATTCCCATAGAGCTTAACATAGGCAGAGTCTGTACAATATTCACTTATATTATATTCATGCAGCTCTGTTACACTCACTAGAGGCCGGATAGGGAGCTTTTAAACAAATTACAACAGCTCTACGCTTTATATAGATAGTATAGTACTGGAGCACAGTCTCTGGCAGGGAGTCTTTGTTTCCATGCCTCGGTATATAATAATACCAGGCTGATAAGATTGTTTGATCTGAATTTGGATACGGACTAATTTTTTCCCTTATTCCAAAATTGTTGATTCTATTGTTGTTGCAAACTCTCTTTTGTGTGGGTTAGGGTACTGTATGGAACCTTATAGCCAGTATGTTTCAGGGATTATTAAAAGACTTTGAGTCTTCTCGAAGTCTTTTTAATAAAAAAGTTTATATAAGATTTTTTGTCATTTTTAAAAATATGATCCTCGTAAAAACTATAGATTGTTGATTTTTTTTTTTTCTTTTCTAAGTTTCTGTCATGTAAGTTTTCGTGTTTTGGTAACATTTCCGATGTCTTAGCATCAGTTTTGATTGTAATATGATATATGATTAATTAGACAGAGAAAACAGTGTTAAAGTTTTTATTATATCATGCACAAATCCATTTGAGGAATTTTAAAACTCGCTTGGATATATGCTGTTAATTGGGCGGTTTCCTTTTCTTTTTTAAAGCAAACTGTCGAACTGTAGCCTCAGGCCAAAAAGCATTTTTTTGAATTTCATAGCACAATGTTTTTTACCCTTAAAGCCCTTGTTTTGTATTCTTAGGTTATTACCAATCATTTGTGCTTATTATTTTATTACTGCGCAAATGGAAAATGTTGTATGATTATCTTTACTAAAGATTATGAATTAAGTAAGCAAACAGGTGGATGTTATTGGGGCATTTTGAAACCAGCCAAAATTTGGTAGCGCATAGTAATGTACATGATTCATAGCACTTTTTTTCCGTAAATTAAGTTCTTTGTATTGAAAATATCAATCCTAGATGTGGCCTTCTATTTGGGTTGTTGTCATAGCACAACATGAGCAGAGTAGCAACCAAAGTCAATGCATTCGTAAAGGATATGTACCATATACTTAGCATGTATACTGGACCAATATGAATGATGTGTTGAAGAAATGTGTTTTTATCCATAAAAATGTTGTTGAATTATTGAAAAGATAAGTTACAAGGTGAAGAGATGTGATACTAAGAGGGCATTAATTTTATGTTTGGTTGCATAAGGTGGTAATGCTATATTGCATTATGGATAATGCTAAATTGTATTATGGGTAATGCTATATTACATTATGGGTAATGCTATATAATATTGCATTATGGGTAAATCTACATTCATTGTAGGTAAAGAAAAATACCGATGCTGGTGACATCAGTGGATGTTTGTTTACGTCAGCATTTGAACACAAGGGTTGAGCTGAAAGAATTTTGTCGGAAAGTAGTAAGACAGTGACTGAAATTGTTTCATGGAAATAACACTAGCAAAATTTATTTACAGCTAACTAAAAAAATGGGTAATGTTAGCTATATTAATTGAAAATTTTGAACATTGTGTTGTGTAACAAATATCAGGATTATTTTTCTCCATAAGACTGTCTGTCAAGACTAAAGGGGATCAGAAATTTGCAATGTTGATTCCATGAAATAAGATTTTTGTTGAGACAAGCAAGTCTCAGGCCAATTGGAAGGAAGCATAATAATGTATATCCTCGCTGCTTTGATTTCATTAGACCTGACTCAAGTCTTGGCAATGCATACATCGTAGAAAGGCCAAAGTTGGCACTTTTTATCCAACAAAAACATTAATACTGTATGATTAGACTATGTTGTAAGTAATTTAAGAAATATTATAACTTTTGAATGTGTGTGCGTGTAAAGGTTAAGGTATGCATTGCAATATTATTGGCAAGACTTGGATCAGGTCTACATGACACATAGCTAGTGCATAAACATGCTGATATTTAGTGTGAACCCGTTTTACCTTCCTGAAGCTGTTGAGACTACCGCTATGTATGTTTGCGTGCTTTGCTAGCGCATGCATACATAAATGCAATGCAGGCATGGCATGCACAGTCCCTCCATCTTGGTTTGAAATTACAAACTTTTTTGATGTTTAAAGACAAAAAAGATGCACTACAATAATACAATTTAGACATGTTTGTATTTCTGTCATACAAATGATTTAAAAGAGGGATTATTTATGCTAGATACAGAGTTGTATACATTTCCACTTTATAAAAAACAATATGCTACTAGTGCTTGTTAAATGAGATATTTTAGGATTTTAAGAAAAAACATTCATAACAAAATATGTTATCGGGTGACGGCTGTATATTTTATTGTAACAACCAAGATTTTACTTGTGTTCACATAATGCCTACAATGTTGTCACAGGATATACGTAATACGTTCATTGAATTTACAACACATAGTGCTGTAAGGAAAACTATGTCTAATTTTACAACCAAGGCAAAACTTGGTGGATTATTATCATTAATATATCCCCAAAATATTGGAAAACTTGCAATTATTGCTGATTCAGCTTCAAAGTGAATTTTGAAAATAACCCAAATTATCAGATTCAAGAAATAATTTGCGATACTATTAATAGATGGGCACTTAACGCTGGTCCGATATATATATATACATATATAATTTGAATGAATCAGTATTTTAGGGTCAGCGTTAAGTGCGCCATGAAAGTTGTGCGAGAGAGAACAAAATGCATTAGGGCAAATAGCCGAGTGGAAATTGGTATGAAAAATGTGCCAAGGCAAAAGTGCAACAGAAATACTTAAGAATGGTTTCAATCCAATAATACCAAACATGACTGCAATGCCAATGCTTGACATATTTTCATGACCAGGTCATTGAGTAATGATAATGTAACAAGTAACGAAAGCATTTCTGTTGAAAAATGCAATGCGTTACTAAATGCTTCATTTTTTGTCTTTATTATTTTTGATACACATGCAGCTTTCAGTTTTATATGAAAGTAAAATTGACTGATTGCATCTTTAAGCTTCATAACATATTTTTTTGTTTGTTGTCTATCGTGGGTGTTTCGATATATGATGTATTTTATTGTTCATCAATAATCCAAAGCACCCATTTGTGGTTTTAATAATGTGGGTAACCAGTGCCACAGACGTTATGATTATTTTATTTTCTCATCTCAGTTCTGAACAAAAACCTCTTCTTCTTGATCTTCCTGATTCTAAACTTTACAGTATCTACACCTTCTTCCCCAATCCATCCTTTCCCTAACTCTAGTTTTCATTTTCTTTGTATATAGTGAGCATTTGTACTGAAGCTAAAGAACAGGGAAATGGATTATACTGTGTTTTGGAGATTCTTTTTAACAAATGAGTCCCAAAAAATATTTTTATTGTTGTGTGCAAGGGGAAAGAAGAAGTAAACTAAGTGAAATGGAAGAGAATAGGAGCATTTTTTCATTATATATATTTGTGGTAAAAATATTTTATATAGTAGATATTAGTAGGATTTTTGTTGTCAATGGCACTGGTTTTTAGGACAAAATTTTGAATATTGTGACCACACCAATAACCACACATTATTTTTTCATAATGTCCATTTTCTGGATGTCACAAAATAAAAATGACATATTTAACCAGCAACTGAGAAAAACTAAACATGTGTCCTGTTGTTTTATTTTGTTGTACCCACTTATTATGTTTACAGATCAAATCTTGGACAATATTGCCACATTCAACCCGAACAGGGAGTATAAATGATGCATTCAGACTTCATCGCTTGATGTGTGTCGATGCTAGTCTTTCACAACAACTTGCGCGTTCCGAATATCTGTGCACTCAACAAATGTAGGAGCACCTCGTCCTAGGTATGATAAAAGATTAGCGTTGGCAGACGTCGAGCGATGAAGTCTGACCGCACCATAGGTGAATTGAAAACAAAGCCAGTGATATTTCAGCTGCAACCTCCCATCAACATGAATGTGACACTTACGAGTAATTATTGTCGAAAAAGGTTAAAAAGAGCTACTGCTGCAGCCTGTAATAATTATCTCGTATTGAGATTAGACATGATATCAATGGTTATTAACCACATCAAGATTCATAACTTTGAAGTTGAGCATGTGGTAGGTTCTGTGAGTGTCCTCCCAGTGTCGATACAAAGTACCTACAAGCCTCCATAGAAACTTTGGGCTTGGAATTATGTAGGTACTCTGACACAGTAGGAACTCTGGTGTACACATACACCACTACTAACTTTGGTGTACACACGCAGGACCCTTTCACACCATCAACTGAAGAGTTATTACCACATGTGTTAGGAGCCTGCCAAGTGACGACAGCATGCACGCCCGGGGTTGCACGTAACAAAATGTGACTTGACATATTAAAAGGGGACCGTTGTCTAATGGACCATTCCTTTGCTTCTTTGATGATCCAAACTGTAATATCTTTGGAATAGAAAGTCTGTGGCGTCAATTGGAAGCTGAAGTAATGATCTTTTATAAAACATCAAAATTGTTATGATGTTTTTCTGACCCAACAACCCCTTCGATATGATGGGTCACAAATATACAGTAATGTCATATTCCTTTCTCACCATACTGTAAAGCATGAACATTTTGCCTGGATTTTAATTTTGTGAGGGCATCCAATTCGCATGAAAATTTATTCCATAACTACCATCCAGTTCAGAAATCAGTAATCTTGACATTTTCATGTCCACAAAATGAACACTATTGATAATTCGTGAAATTTTCATTCGGTGAAATGTTCATGTTTAACAGTAAGTTTGATAAAAATGATACACTAGTCTTACTTGAGGTGTTTGAGTTTCAAAGCTTTGAGAATGGAACTCCCCCATTTTGTAAAGCTATAGCAGATGCAACCATTGCATAGACATAATATGGAGGCGAGTTACTGTACCCCCAATAATGGCAAAATGTTGCGGATTGAATTTGCCTTAACATGAAAAAAATATGAAAGGCAGCATACAGGTAAATTTGCTGAGCTCAGAAACATAACTATCCAGAGGTGCAATTGTGACTAGGCACCACAAAATAAGCGGAAAGTAGCATAATGAAGTTCAAAGATATAGTGTGTTTTAGGTAGCTGAAAATAAAGCACATAAAACAGTATTTCACAGTCCATGTTGGTTTCTGCCCTAATTTGGTAGAAACCTATCTATCATGTTTGGTATCATTTTAAATTTCAAGGAATAAAATGAAATTATAATCAGCATTTCATCAACTTTTAACTCATATTGTGGTGTCATGTCACAGTCACAATCTTGAGGTTCAGATTTGTCAAAAATAATAGAATGAGAACATGGTCTCCTTTGCGGTAAGTTTTACGGTCTCGTAATTGGAGCTATGTATTATGACCGTACCTGGGAAGACCACATTCTCATTCACTTATTTGAAATAACTGAACTTCATAATTGAACAACTTCATCTGGAAACAAAATTCCATGAAGGGCAGGTTTTTTCATACTTTTTCAGGCCATTGGTTTCAAATGGAAGTACCTATTGTTTATTGTGAAAAACTATGGATGGCGTGACGGTAGGATCGCAACATTATTACAACGGTGAATTTCACAACCTTAGGTGCCAATCGAATTGCACCACTGTAGCATATCTTAAATGAAGCAATCTGATTGCAATGGTTCACCAGCAGCTTGTTGTTGTTGTTATTGGAAATTCCTCTTTTTATGTAGGAGCGGGAGCACCTCTTCCTTGATGAGTCAGTGACAACAATTTAAAACACAGAACATTGGTGACACTTGATTCACACAAAAACAATCAGTTATTCACACAAAATCCAACACAGTCACACTGTACAAAAAACTAAGATATGTCACTCAGTTATCTTTGGTATAGCTGAGAATAGGATCAGACAAGAGAGTCCACACAGTGTCTATCAGGTCCAACCATAGAAGATACTGCATCTGAAAACAAGTTCAGAGAAAATAATTTGTTATTGACACTACAAAAGTTGTGCAACTACCAAGGACAGTAGGGAACGTTGTTCTATATTCCATCCACTGACTCAAATATAGCAGTACATTCTTAACGAGTTATCTTGGTTCTTAAAGTCCAAGTTGGGTTCACAAAGGAAGACTTGCATTTACAGTCAAGATAAAAAATGCCTACGGCTTCGGTAGTTTCCAACTTCTTTGAAGTGACCTACTACATGTATGACTGATCTAGATTGGTAGACCAAATTTTAGATGCCCCTTTAACAGCCTCACCACCACCCTACATTTCTCTATGTCATCAATCTTTGGAAGTCGTCTCACATCTATACAATTGGAAGAGACCTGAGTTACATGCAGTGAGTGATCTACAAACCAGTCTATTCTTGTCCAGGTAGGATATGTGTGCAAGCTTTTTTCATAATGTAATAATGAACCTTTGCCACTAAAAACTTCCTTACCAAAAAGAAGAGTAAGGGTGTGCATTGTTTGGCAAATAGCTGATAATAATCTAAGATCTGATTTTCACCTCCAATTTCTTGCTCAATGAACTAGAACAAAGTGACCTAGTTTAAAGACTTCAAAGCTGGAAAATTTAATTAAACTGCTTCTTATTTTGTGTTTGGATGCGACTTCATCGCAAAATGTTGATGTCTTACTTTGAGACACCCGCATTTTCTTCACCTGACAACGTAATATGCATATGAGTTAAATGGCACAGCAGAAACGCTAGCAAACTTTACGAGGTACAGACATACTTCCAATTCCAAAATTAAAGTAAGAAGCAGTAGCTGTTTATGGTATATTCCAAGATCAGAATAGGCGTGATATCACTTCCGGTCAAGAGGCGTTTCTTCATGCGCGCCACATTAATTATTGTGCTTGTTTACTCTGGCGTGCATTTTGTTGCACGGCTATAATGACGCCATCATAATGTGGGCATGCATCGAGCGACAGGAAGTGAAATCACATCCATTCTGATCTCGGGGTGTAGTTTAGTCAGCCACGTTTATGTTGTTGTTATTATTGGGAATTCCTCCTTTCATGTAGGAGCACCTCGTTCGTAAAAAGTAACCCTGACTTCAAAATTCGAAGTATCATAATGCACTGTTACGTAATCATAGCTATTTGCGACTGCTCCTTCATAGAGAAACCAAAAATTACATAAAGATGCGTAATGAAACTATATAAAACTGAATTTCAAGTCAGGGTTTATTTAGGCGTCAGCCTGATGCCTGAACCCACCCTCCTCAAGTCATCACCTTTTTTCACTCTTACTGCTCTAGATAATGGGTCAAGCTTCACCATTTGCTAAAAAATGTAAGGTCAAGCTT
>JAUMTS010054235.1:0-10904 GCA_032273385.1 Ophiopholis aculeata | reverse complement strand
TCACCCACAAGTATATACAACTATATCAAATAGTATTCGCCATGAGCTTATGGGCTAAGAAGAACATTTAGAAGTGCTTTTATTTGTAAAACAGTTTTCTACATTTTGTTGTATAGATTTTATTTACGTTGTTACCTGTTTTCTTCTGATCTTGGTATTTCGGATAAGCGACTCGCCTACTAATAAAGGCCCTGTAAAGCACATGGGCCCTTGCTTGATATTCACAAATGGTTAACTCTCTTAATTAAAAGAGTGAAACTTTCATTTAAAAATTACTCTCAAAAGAGTAAAACAAAATACTCCGAAAGAGTGTTATTAATTTCACCCTAAGTATTAAGAATAAGGTTTTCACTTTTTGAAAGTGAAAAGTTCACTCTCTTGTATTTATTTTATGAGGAAGCACTGGTTTAGGTGTTTCGCATTGTCTTACGCCTATAAGGTGATATTCAAATATTTCTAATGTTCTTTTATATGCAAAGAGTATAGGTACACACATCAGAAAAAGCCTTAAAGGATGATGGAAGAGTAAACTAAAAGACCTGCAAAAGCCAACTAACCCTTGTCTGTCTTCTCATGTGCAAAGTCCGGTAGCGTCATGCACTGCATACTATTAGCTGAAACCATTTGGTGATTGTGTTCGCATTCGCGCTAGAGAGATTTTAACAATAAATAACAAAATGTAATAATGAGGCGCTTCAAGCCTGGTATGAGCGCTGGATAGCAGTGCACGGATAATACTTCTGATCCTGATCGGCAACATTTGCAAAAGTAAATACCATAGTGTATTGCTTATATATTTTTTCAAACCCGAGATTTGAACAACTGTTCCAAATCTGGCACGTTGTCGATCCTGACTGTTAAAAACTTTAAAGTGATTTGGACTCACCCGGTTCAAAAGTGAGCTTGAAATGATCAGTGCATGCAGTCCTGGCGGGATGCAGTCTAAATATTTGCCCTATATTTCTTTTTCACTTTTCAGATGTATTGGTTGCTTTTCTTGCAAATGGCAGTCAGTTTAGAAAACATCTCATACTGGTAGGTTTCAATTATTTCGATACAGTTTGTATTAAACACTTCGCCGTCTGAGACGGCACACAGATAAAGCTCTAAATTCGTACTGTTATACAATTTGTTTTATCAAAACTTCAACCAATTTATTTGTTTTCATTAAGTTTACGCTTCCACTTTACCAACTTCCAAAAAGGTCAAACTGTTAAACAATACTCTGCAAATACGCTAACCTTTCATTTCAATTTCGACGTATATGACTTCCTATTTTGCAAGTGTGATTTGTCAAATTCAACAAGGTTGATTGTGGGTTAATTCACCAATTTGCTCGGCTTGTAAATATATAGTTTGCTAACAGTGGGTGAGCGCCGCGAGTCACCACACACAAGCAAAGATAAAGCTTTCATACGAGTTAACTTTGGCACAATATTTTTCGTTGGTGTTTTGGAACTGTTTTCATGTACACCACTTACTAGTAAATACTAATATGTCATAAACCTATACACTGTAAAATTTTAAGCGTTTGTTTACTAACATGTTTTTGTCCCAAAAATCCAAATCCATGCAACGCATACATGTTTAAGTGCTAGTATACTAACACTTAAACATAAGTGTTAGTATACTAACATTTAAACACCAACACATGTCTGTGTTTAAACACTTAAAACGCAGGTAAATTAGCACTTTAATTGTTAAACAATTAGTTTATCCGCTTGTTTAGCAAACAGTTGTGTCTCTTACTGTTAGATATTGAATGGTTCATCCGCTGTGAAATTGGTCAAGATAAGTAAGCGTTTGTAGACACGCTGCTGCTAACAGTTCACAAGCACCATTTTCAGAAACAATTGGTTGAATCGTTTGAATACAAGCACATACAAATGGTAAAATTTAGAGTGTACAATAGCTAGGTAAAATAGTTGAAAAGTGCAGGGGGGATTTCAGGCGGGCAAAGTTTACAGGAGTGAAGTGTCTAGAATTCCCGAAAAAGTCCAAGTCTTTATTTCTATGATACGATCTGGAGCTTTCATGATATCTTCTGCCCAGATATTCCGATTACATGCATGGTGATGTATTTATAGCCCCAATAACTTTCATTCAGGATATCAGCAACTACCAGATATCTTTCCTAAAGGCAATGCTTAACGCCGCAGATGATGATAAAGTTACCAACTTTATGACAAAACTGGTTTAAAAGACAATAGTTATCTTCAACAAGTGTTGAAGAATTTTACCAGGTACGTTTAGTATACTTATCGACTTCAGAATCAATCTCAAGTGTCAAAAAAGGCCAATCATGAAATAAACGAATTTGCAGTATATACACGATAAAAGCATAATAAAATCGTCACTTTTATCAGATGTGAAATTGTATACAAACATAGCAAATGTTAATATTTAATATTACAAATGTGTTGCCATGTACTTTTTTGTTTGTGTATCGTTGTGTTGTGTTACTTTGTTTTGTTTTGCCTTGCTTTGCTTTGGTGTTGCTTGCTGTTACAGTACGCATTGCTTTGCTTTTTTTGCTTAGGCATTTCGTAGGTTTGCTTTGTTTTTTAGTTTGTTTTGAGGGTTGTTTTGCTTTGTTTTTCTTTGTTTTGTTATGTTTTTACTTCTTTTAAATTTTAGCTGAAATCAAGTTGGCTCATTTGAGAAATATATAGAATACAAACTTCGTTTTGAATTGTAGGATTATGCTTTGCTACCATGCAAAATTCGAATAAAAATGCTAACCGGACACCAGATATATGATTGCATATTTTCAGCAGCAGAATTTAGGTTCACAAAGTCAACGTCTTTTGATATGTATTATGGCAATGACCTGTCCGATTATTTATCATAATCTATTGCTTTGTTAGCAATAACTTAAATTGATTTTAAGCAAATTCCTTAAATTAAATACAGTAATTATCGATATGCCGAAAGAAACTTAAAGAAAACGTTAATATAATGGTATAACTGGTATCGCACAGGTGAAAAGACCATCGCTCAGAGCATATAGTTGATGAAATAAAATTTCTTTTTACTAAGAAACTTTGGTTGGTAGCGTGACAAGTTCTTTGCTACCGAATTACCCGTTCGCTTTGTTACACCACCTTTGAGGCAGGGTTACCGGCCTAAAAACATTTATTATCTTATTTGTCAAATTCTTACAACTAACCACAGACTTCCCATTTATGTTTCCATCCAATTTCAAAGTTGAAAGAAGTCATTGAAAAACGCAATTACTAACTTGTCAAAAATGGTATTCTGAAAGCCGCGTTTGTACATAGTAAATTAATTGGTAAAAGTGATTAACACACAGTGATAGCCACAAATGTATAATACTACGTAACCGCGAATTGTCCGTTATGGTCATTAAGCATGTTGGTCATGAACCTTGGATCCCAGATCACTTAAAAATTGACATCTTTTCTGGACGATGAGATACACAAAAACAACACTTGCACATCAGATCAAAAGCCGATCCGTGATGGATTTGATAGCATTATGTTCATGTCATAATCATGGACTTTTTTATATCATAATTATTATTTCTTTGGAAAAAATAATTTGTTCTTACGCGTAGGTCAAATCTTATGCATCCTAATTACCAAGCAAGTAATTAGCTATTTTCTTTTCTGTACTTTAAGAAGTAAATAGACCTACTTATTTCATTTACACGGTTCTATAGGTCGATTGTTACTGATATTGAAGTGGCCAAAATTTGACCTAAGGGTAAGTCATGAACCTCATTGAAACAGTTCAGAAAAGAACAAGCTATTACCGATAATATCCAATTCGTCACCTCTTTAAACAAACCCAAGCACTTTCTTGAGAACTTATCAACATCTAAAATCTTTTTATTTCAACAAAGAATATGAGCGGAACACAAACACTGTTATGAAAAGAGGCTAGTATCAAATTGTTAATTTTAATTATTAAATTACAGCTTAATGTACTTCAAGTTAATTTTATACAAAAGAAAGTTCAAACAAAGTTTGGGAGGCCTTGTGTATTATGCAAGAAATTAATTGTCTTCAAAGCCAAGTTCAACACCGCATTATGATAACACTCTATATGTGAGCTATTTTAATGCATTGCCAAAAGTCGAAGTCATGTATTATACCTGGGGTTTTATAAATATGAAATATGGTTTGTTTAATGTTTATGAACCTCCCACAACGTTCAAAGAATTTGTGAAATACTCTTTCATCACTTCACGCGACGATATTTACTTTAGGTTAAGAACGATTTACATTTACAAGATAATTATTTATACTGACGAAAACTTAGCCTTCTAATAAAATCAACAGGTCAAGACTATAATATTTCTATCGGTTCTTTTTATTTCATCATCTGTTTTAAACAGTTGTCAAAGAGATTTAGATTCACATATATATTTGTATTACTTGATATATTACAGTGTGTTAGTAATAACGTTGTTACTGTGTAAACAGTAACATTGCTGGTCACATACCTTAAGCGTAAGTTGTCATTTAGTAATAAGGCGTTTACACATTTATCAACCAATGATATATATATGTAAACATGTTGAACGCCCTTTTTTTCTTCACGTATTAGAGATTTTACTTTTAATGTTTACACATAAAGCAATCAAAACACATAGATGAAAGTACTCAATTCTTATCGCACTGTATTGCAACGTATGTTGTGTATTACACGAAATGTGACATTATCTGTTAAAAATACGTCTTTGGCATTATACGAATAGTAACAACCATCAAAGGAAATATATGTTGATGTCATGAAAATAAACATAGCTTACTTAAATAATGTTGATGAAAAAGATATCATGTAACCATTTCATAAACCACATTAACATGATTGTGCAATTATAAATTGGAAACACAACACTTGTAAATCAAAAAATCACAAATGTTTCAAAGTTTTATCCTTTGTTTGTTTCCCAGTCTCCTGTCTTCAAGAAAATAGAATTGATTGCAATGCGAAAATTGAGAATACTTTTTGTGATATCAATTTAGTGACATCGGTAACTTTAAGAAAAAGTACAAATCATGATTAAAATTAATATACATGTTTTATTGAGTTATTCAAATCATTATCACAAATTCAAAAGGAAGAAGGATGGCACTACTTTTGTCGAAGATGTTGACATAATTACCGTTAAGGATTTTGGTTGGTTATTGGTAGTTCAAAAGAAAAGGTTCTTGGTGTGTTTTTTAGATATTGAGGTGATTATCAACTATTTCGGTATCTAATAAAACGTTCTGCAATTAATATAATCATGATATTGATAACCATAACAATTTCATTTTCTTAATTCATTCTTGAAATTTGTCCTGTTGTAAAAGATGAAAGAATTTGTATGTTTCCAAGACACTTTAGCACTGATGAGGGTGTATTCAAGAATACTGATGTTTTGAAAATGGCAACATTTAAAATAGTTGAATTACGAAAGAATAATACCATATCTTGAAATGTTGTACTGAAACCTTTGAAATTACGGAAGGAAAGGTATACTTTGTAGGCATTGACAAATTTTTTGGCAGTGGAAATTAAGTAAAACACTTTGTCTTATTAAAGACATATATAAATACAAGTGTCGGTCAAAAACATAATTTGCTTAATGCTACATTTTACACTTCATATTGAAATATACATTTAAATTATCTCTTCAATTAAAAGTAAATGGTGGGCATGATCACAGTAAACTTTTTCCCATATAATACTGTATGAATAATAAATTGCGAGTCAACTTGAAACGGTTCACGAAAATAATTGGTATTTTCTTCTGCTTCAGTTGTATCATTAAGAATACGGTAAATTCATGTAAACGAGGTCAATAATAATTATCAACGCTTATAATTGTACGATGTAACAAACTTGAACATGTTGAAAGTGTGAGGAACACAAATATGTTGAAATCAGTAGTTCGATTTATCTTTGAAAGTTTTAAAAATACACAACATTGTGTCATTAATAAAATTGTGGCTGTCACAGTTTTTGGCAGCTGCCATTGACATGACATAAAACAAGGAAATGAAAAGCACTTTTCAACTTTCAAACCAAGTATATTCCAATTTCCATATTGACTTAACAAATTTGTTTTAAAAATTGAATCGAAATGCTTGTTTTTGTTAGAATTGAAAAATGTGCTATTCAAAATCTCTCAAAGTAATGAATGGCTGGTAGGTTTTAATGCCATTGATAGCTTTTTTATGCGATTCATATTTGATCACGAAATTATTACTATTTCTTTTTGTAAAAAAAGGTCTTAAATTTTGTCAATGTTTCAAAAAAACTCGTCATGTCAAGTAAGCTTATCATCACAATATAGCGTCTTCAATCTTGTCAGTAAACTTTCATCGAGTGAATTTATGAATAAGGAAAGTACTCTCTAAATACAAAAGAGTGAACATTTCACTGTTTCTTGGACTAAAGTTTCACTCAAAAAGCACTGTATATATAGTCACCCCAAGAAAGATTGAATGTTTCGCTCTTTACATTTATAGAGTATACATTGGCATTCCAAAGAAACTATTGCAACATATTCAACATATTGAGATTAAGTATAGTTGACGCATATGCAAAAACAATAATGTGAAATTAAAATACAACTTTTTGAACAAAATACACTTTACTGTAATGTCATTTTAAGATTGAAAAAACGAATACCAACTTCGGAAATTAATCATTATTAATTTGTTTGAATATATTGAAAGAATATTGCAACAGTAAAAGTCCTACCTATTAAAGTTACATTATTGTAGAACAAGTCACTCCAACACGCGCAGAGTGGCATATGGTAGTGATGAATAGTTAATAAAGTTTTTGTTGCTCAAGTTCAATGTAAAAAGACATCGTCCATCAATTTTTGACAAGTTCTTTTTGGTAGCAGCAATAAGTCCAATGTCCGCTATGGTTCACCTGCCTGTGTGTTATGATACAGTTTGTGACATTTTCATGACCATAGACAATTCGGAACTGTTGGTGGGTAACGTAGCGGGTAATGGTTCACAGTTTACGGGAATGTGTGTTGGAAAAAATGCCCCGTTAAGTTGCCCCGATAGACTCAGCGCATGAGCCATGGGTTTGATTGGTAGAGGTACCGTAGGTATACCGCCGCAATGTGCTGCCGCGGCTGCCGCAGCGAAAGACGATCGCAATGCTGCAGTCCTACATTGCATATCATAACACATGTTCTCTTCAGCACATTTGTATAAAGCAGCCGCTGAAAATACTGGATGAGTTGGAAGTGGTAATGTTCTGTGGATCATTGCTGTAATTTCAGCTGATGACGGTTTTGATGTTGTTAATACTGGGCTCCCAGGTTTGCTATTTGATAGGCTTATAGGTGCGGATTTAAAGTCAGGTTTGATAATGTTTTCAATAGTAAAAGGCTGTTTGAGAGTTGGTGATAATGTTGATGTTGGGCGGGTTGCTGGTAAACTTGCTACTGGACTTATTGGTATGCGTGGTGGTGGAGATATTGTCATTGGTGGTGGTAAACCGTAAGGTGAGCAACCAAAATGATGCGGTATCGGTGGCATATAAACTTTCGCTTGCTCTTGAAACAGTTTTGCTGAGTCTATCTGCTTAATCTGCATGTTGTGATCTAAAGTTGCTATTCTTGGTGATTTGAAGCGTTTACGGCGACGCAAAAAGCTTCCATTCTCAAACATGTCCTGGCTCATGGGGTGCAAAGCCCAGTAGCTACCTTTTCCAGGTCGATCTGGTCGACGAGGTACTTTCATGAAACAATCATTGAAAGAAAGATTGTGTCGCAAAGAATTCTGCCATCTTTGAGTGTTCTTGCGATAGTACGGGAATCTATCCATGATAAATTTGTAGATATCACTCAGCGGAAGCATTTTCTCTGCGGAACTTCGAATGGCCATTGCCGTGAGCGAGATGTACGAATAGGGTGGTTTAGCATCACTGTAAGAGCTTCTGGATGGACGTGGCATGATGAAAGTTGTTCAAGAAGTTCACAAACTGCTAAAAAGAACAAAAATCAGTAGATTTGTTAAAAGTTTTCTCAGGAAACTGGTAAACAATGCACTAATGATGCAGTAGCATTTTCCGTGTTGAGCACAATCGTTGGTATTTGGTAGCCAAGAAGAAGATGATATCGTAACCAAGTAGATATTGTGTGAAGAACCAAGTTGTGGAAAGTGAACACTATGATAAACTCGATGTCCAATTGTAACACAAGAAATACTGGTTGCACAAAATTGGTCTCGGATTAGATCAGCTCAGATTGGCAACTTCTTATCAGATGATAAATTCTCAGGATTTCATAAGCATTTATATATTTTAGCACCTCTTCAAGTCCTCACGTGTGGTGTAATGACACCATCTATATCAGCAAGTGATACTGTACCAAATTGGCAAATATCAGTCAATTGAATTGGTCAAAGCGGGCGGGCTTGTTGACACTACACCATGACTCCCTGAGGAGTGACCTGAGCTGCTCGTTTGCTTTACCATAAACCATAAACCATCACAAAATGCTTGTAAAATTGGTTGTATGAACAAACAGCGGCTGGTATGAGGAGATAATTTGATTCTGAGTGGACGACGTTCGAACAGCGCCGCTTGCGATGGTAATAAATTGAAGTTGAGTTCTGTTGTGTCTGGTGGTAGGCGGAATCACTTTTGAGTTTGTGAAAAAAAGTGAAATGCGTGATCGTGTTATATTTTGACAGTTGCTGAACAATAGACAACAAATACAAAAGTGTCAACACTATTAAACTGAAATCTAACTGTAAATCGATTGTATTCAGCATGATGATCACTAAAATGACTGCATTATTCATGCCATGAAATTGGAATTTAATTTGTATACAACTATCAACTTTTCCGTAGATTGTTTTCGCGATGTTTGTGGAAAAGGTAAACAGGCATTCTTCACGGTGGTGTTTTGGCATTTAGCATGTTTACAGGTACTACCAACATGACCAAGGCCGTGTTATAAACATGTTTAACTTATTTCGGTAAACTTTTATTATGCGTGTTACACATAACACCGCTAATCTCGATTTGTATTGCCGAAACATTTCAAAAGGTGTAAGAATAAACAAACATCTGTTTCGGATTTTTTACAACTTGTTTTTGAGCCCTGCTCATGTTTCCTAATCTACTCTAGCAATCCCCCTTATATCAATAGCTCTATTTTGGATCATTTGGACATGTTACACTCATTTAATGCGAACATAAACCCCCAATTAATCACCTTCAATTCTACGGTGGAGTAAAAATAAGGGGGAAAAGCACATAATCCAAAAGGGGTGATTAGTCCATGCCAACCTTTACCAAATGTGCACGGATAGAAAAACTACTATTCATTTCAACCGGGAACCATGCGCTCTTACTTAAACTTCTTGTTGGGGCTTTACACTGTAAACAATGTGTCTTAGCGAGCTTTTGCCATCTCCTCAATATCATGTTTATTTGTTTGTGTTTTTCTTGATGTTGTATATTATGCATTTGATATTGAAAAAAAGTTGAACCATTGAACCATATTGTTTATTAAAGCAAGTAAAGAAAAGGTACATTCATTGCAAAATAAGGTCATGTTCGATCCACACAGGTAGAAAATGCTTGCAAGTAATCATGCAACATTTCTTATTTTAGTGGATTGATATTGTGTATTCTGTTATTCAATGAATTGCTTATCTTATATCTATAGTTGTTTTATATATTTCTTCCTTTTGCTCTTAGGACTTCACTTTTTCCTGACGATCCAACAGTGAGTATTTAGAGCGATAACGTTATACACAAGTGTGCATCTGTGGTAAAAGAATGCACTTGTCTGTACCTACATTAAACTCATTATGTCAATATAACCACAATGTATTCAATCAATATAAGCACTTTTATTTCAAAGGGGATTAACATCTAATAATAATGCATATAGAATTGCTGCAATAGCTTATTCTTAATCAATATATAACATTAAGTATTGAAGTGATGAAAAAGAGTAGCACAGTAGCTACCGACAAGTGCATCCTTTTAAAACGGATGTGCACATATTAAGGTTGAGTGAGCGATGAGTATGTTTGCATAATAAGCAATGACCCAAATCACAGTTTGCGTGTTTTATAGGCAAACAAAATAGAAGTATTACATGTTTAGTAGACAAAATATTCAACTTTGATTCTACTTAATGTATGTTTTATTGGTTTACTACGAAATGTAAACATACTGATAACATATCATTTAGCCAACTTAGTTAATTCCCAAAATATCCCTTTAATTATAATCTGTCAGATTAACAACAAAAACATATACTGAGTTCACTTCCGGGATTTAATTGCAGAATCACAGTCATTTGTTGTACCAAAATCTAATGAGGTCATTATTTGAATTATATTCTTTGTTAAGTTGTTTAATAAACTGTAGCCTAATACACCGGTGTGGTTTGGTTTCCTTCTTAGTAGAGTACCTGTACTACTGGAACTTTATTCTCTATTCCCTTCGGCAATTTGACCTCTATGTGACCCAACATCCGTATCCGAAGCATCCAAATTTCCACCGCGGAGAAACTCGTGCCAATCATAGCTTGCTTTACTAATATATAGTACTTAATGCTAGTTCTTAAGAGAAATAATACACTTTTTTTTTCACGGAGAAATCATGTTTTCCTCCGCGGAGAAATAATTAGGAAAAGTGGCCATCTGTATCAGTATTCGATGATAGCGCTACTTACTTAAGTTAATAACTCAATATATCCGGGGAGAAATACATAGCCTATCATAGCTCTCTTTACGAGGTAGTTAGGTTACAATTTGACCAGGAAAAATTACAACACTTGTAGTTGTGTTCCGAACGGCCATCCTAACGCGCTATTCGTATCATAAATACCTGAATTTGTCCACGGAGAAATTCAAGCCAATGAAATCGCTTCTTATTAAGACAGAAAGCTTTTT
>JAUMTS010054124.1:0-10904 GCA_032273385.1 Ophiopholis aculeata | reverse complement strand
AACAACTGATGCGTAGCATAGCGTGTCTAAGAAGTTTGTACACAGTTCTATGGGCACTAGGACACGGACCGTACGATGTATGACACCGGCTTTCCACTAAACAATACTTCGAAAAAAGGACATTTCTGAAAGCTTTAAAGGTGACCTTTTACGATGTATTAAAAAATTCAAAAAACTTGCTAAAGTATCATTTTGAAATAAAGAATTCAAATTACAGTTTGGTCATATCAGGTAGAAATTCGTGGACCCCTTGGAGATCCCTTAAAGAGGGATATTTACAACCACAATATTAATTAGAACTGGACTATCCGTCAACCGTTTCAAATCATTTAGGGTTGTTACTATAACTTATCTTCCTTATCTATATATTAAAGGTTTTGATATGACAACGACCATGATGAACATATGCGACGAAACGAACCTCTTCGGTTTCTGGCCATACGCTGTTACTCCAGAGGGCATACCAGTTTATTATCATTATCACGAACAAATAATGTTTGGAGGAACGAGCCATAATATGGATAAAGAATTCAGAACTTTATGGAGGCTACATCAGCTTGACCTGCTTAAATTACACATGCAATGCAACCACTAAAATTAACTATGCCTTCCTGTAATTCAAAGTGGCCTTAGCACAACTTACAGATGTTTGGTGACCACTGTGGCACAAATCATTTCAAATTACAAAGTACAAATTTTGCTTGGATACCTAAGGACTGTAGTAGGTAATCATGATAAAAAAAAATCGCACTCTTTACCGTTGTCTCATTTTACCAATTCTTGATTTTGACTCGTCTGGTTTGTTTATCGTAAAAAAAACATTGATAATTTGAAGCTAGTGCTTCTATATATATATATATTAAGTCAAAGAAGAGGAACCAATCATACGGTGAGCGTTTAAAACAACCCCAGTTTGGAAAATCAATGATATTCGTGAAGATAAAATTGTTAGATACACAGTAAACTTAAATGAGTCACGTTGACACATTTGATGTGAGTTATCTTTATTTGACTCATTTAAGTAAGTCGGGTTTACTCATTTAGCTTCATTTATGCGGATCACTATGCACATTTGTCACTGTGACTCATTTATCTCAAAACGTAGGTCAATGTGACCCATGTTAAGTGGGTCTTTTGACTCACTTGATTTATCAAGCGTGTCAATCTAGGGACGAAACAAAAGACTAGTATAAGTGAGTACCAATGATCCATGTAAAGAGGTAGCATGGGTTGGTTGGACTCATTTGGAAGCAAACTGACTTTCGGTCAGCGTCGCAAGTGGTCGGTGTGGTTTGTCAGTTGTTATCTTCAATTTATGTGAACGATTATTTGTTGTGATTGGAATGGAGCCTACATTGATGGGTACTCTCTTAAATGAAAAGATTAAAACTTCAATCTAAGGAGTTAAAAATATGGTGAAAAGTATTTAAACTTAAATTAAAAAATTAAAGATTGGTCTACCATCTTGATTATGACAAAACACTTTAAAAGATCTGAGGAAAAAGGTTCGAGAAGCTGGCTACATGAGAACAGCATAACTAGATAGCAAAACATATCTTATTTAGAAGTGGTTTTAAGGATTTCAATCAGTTCATGTCTTACTATCTTCTTAGACATCAATATAATTAATTACGTATAAAATAAACTAATAGTATAGCCTGTTTTAAGCGAGCTTAATTTAAGACCGCTGTCTTTCTCAGTTAGTACTTTTCACCATATTTTTAATTCCTTCATATCGATACCCGGTATTAAAACATTGTAACTCATCATTTTTGAAAGGCAATACTATGTGTGCCAATAAAAAGCAGGACAAAGTTCGTTTGTCTAAGATTCTACGCCTCATGTTGCAATAAAAGAGAAATCGGAACTTCGGGAAGTAATTATTTATAGAGTGTACCTCCATATGATTCGTTATACTTATATTCATTTCCTTAAGTTTGTTTAAAAAATCAGTTCAATAATAATAATAATATAAGTATTTAATCTACTGGCTGCTCTATTTGACAATTTAAAGTATTTTACAGTGACGATATAAATCCTTTACTGGTCTTAAATTTATAGAGTGTACTTCTGGCGTACTTCCATGTGATTCTTTATACTTAGCCTCACTGTGACTTAGCCTATATTCATTTCCTTCTGTCATGTTAGTTTGATCTCAAAAGTCTAATAGCTGCTTTATTGATACAAAATTGTAGTTATCTCTAGAGGTCTTATTCTTACAGTAGATGTCCGTATCTTGTATGAAGATAAATGTGTATTTTGCAAGGAGATTGTGAGCTCTTATGAGCTATTATGAGGACTTACTTAGCCTTGAACGTATCTCAAAACGGCTTTAAAAAATGACGAATCTTGCATTCAGTCTTCAGGCAAGATACATGCTATTTCCTATGTTTACTATTTTCGAAGATATATGTGTCTCAAGATATTTATATTCAGAAAATGTGGATCAAAATTGTTCTTTTCAGTTATGAGAGTTGTTGTTGGATAGGACTCGTGAGTCATCCCATAGGTAGCGGACGAGGATGGAAGCTTACGTCCGCCATTGATCTTACCAGGAGACCTGATACAGGACTTATCAATTCCTCGCCGATATCAGAGGCGCTACCTGTACAATTCATGGAAAAAGGATGTAAATATGCCCTACAAATTCCAGGTATGTGATAGTATATCAAAATATTTGGGCATAGAATTTGTTCCAATATATTTACTTGTTCAAAAAATAGCATTAACATTTGTCGGAGCATCTTGAGTATTCCGTTGTGTGAAGAACCAATTCGTATCGTCATCATTACTATTTAAACTCCTTGCTCTCACCAAAATTCAGAAGTAAAATGTTAAAAAAAAAATAAATCTGAATTTTTAATTTTTTTTCCTTCAAAAACGTGACCCGATTTTTACGCATATTACGGTCGGTCGCAAAGGGCAAGTCAACTCTTTTTTATGGGGCCTTTTATTCTGATGTGTTTTAACTCCTCTTTTATTATTTCAGTAATTGATCCAGATAATGATAACGTCCGATGCCGATGGCCCAATACGGAGGATGAGTGTAATCAGAAAAACAACGGAGTTTGCGGACCTACACCAAAGGCAAATCTTAAAGGGGTGAGGACTACTTTTCGTAAAGGGTATTTCTTGAGATTGTTAAAGGAAAATTCGTGACAGTTCAATTAATGTACGAGTCATAACTCAAGTCGAACTTTATTCGTATCAAAATGAACTTAGATATATACGAGGGCACAAAACTAACTTGCTACCACCAGTATAGAGCACAGAGGTTTGGAAATGACTTTTATCATCTGTTTAACTTCTTTTTTTTTTTTACTGAATTTTTACAACAGGAACATATGAACAAAATCGAAATATTGCTTAAACTTTTCAAGTTCGTTGTTTAATTTTAAATAATCACGAATTACAATTTATGTGCGGGTATTCTTGATCTTATTTGTATTTGTTGTATTTTTGTAAACAAAACGAGTCTGAAAGTTTTAAACCAGCAACTTTGTGTGATTGCCACGTTATATAATAAACTCGACCAACCCCTCTCTTTTCCTTTACAGAATGATTGTACCTTGCGCTTCAACACGAGGAAAATGGAGGCAGGATGGCACGCCGTGAATCTGATCATTGAAGATTTCGCCAACGAGACATCGACGGAACCTCTCAGCAAAGTAGCCCAGCATTTTCTTCTCAATGTTATGGACACATCTACGTGTACCAAACCCGAGGTAATCTCTCCACCCGGTGGTCTGTGCAGAACTATTGCTGTTGGATCCCACTTCCGGTTCCCGCTTATTGCTCGTGTTATTCCGGGTCGACGGTAAGTAATATTATTCTGGTACAGACTACAGCATCTATATAATCTGAACGAAACATGCTCCTCAGTGATTTACGATGATCCTACGTGTCCTACATGACCAGCAAAATATCATTGAATTTAATAACTATGGTAATAAGTTAACCTTGTAACGTTAAAAGCCCGTAACAAGACGACGACATTATAGTAACGTAACAGTGCAGTCGTTCTAGAAAATACAAAAGTCAACATCTCTTTATAGCGTTTTTGAGAGGTTGTCCCAAATTCGGATTTGTATGAGTGGCTCTGGTCTGAGCCGTGCGGCCGCGACGGATTGATCTAGAGTTCTTTGACAAATAATATGTAATGGGGCCTTATTAGGCCTATGTGAAACACCGCCGTTTGAATACTGCACACAAGATAATCCGTTGAAGGGCACAACTAAAATGTGAAAACGCCATTTGTACTGTCAAATTGTCAAGATATTTATTTGTTGCCTTTGTTTACACCTCGTTTCAGAATCAACACTTTCACCACTCTTAAACCCTACGGAATGACAGCATCAGAGGTTCGTCACATCCACGGTACTCATGAGTTTTATACAGATATGTCCTGGACTCCAACTGCAGACCAAATTGGAAAACATACATTGTGCTTCCAAGCTACAGATAGTAAAAAGTAAGTTTTCCTAAAAGTATAAGTACAAATCAGATTTTTTGAAGAGGTATATTAATAACTTCATCGTCTAAAAAAACACTTTGGTAACTCACAATTACACACATCCTAAAAATTACGTCCATGTGACCTGTCGATCCTTTACCAGCTATTGCAAATTTACTACAAACCCAATTCCTAAAAAGTCGGGGTACTACCTCGACTATAAAAATATAACGTACTTGAACAACCATTCTTCATTTTAACTCTCCACGTACATATCCAGTTACTTTAACTATGTACGATGTCCTTTTTTCTAATTCCAGTTCCCCTACAAATATGGTGTGTATGTACCTCAACGTCATGGGTAAGTTCAATAGAAAGTATGGACTAAACCACTTATACTTTGAAAGACGAATTCACCTGATTGGACGTCCTTTTAGGTTTGCAGTGGTCTCATAGACTAGAACATAAATAAAATACCTTTATATAAAGTTGTCCTTAACACCTTTTATCTAAAGTTGTCCTTAACACCTTTTATCTCTATTTAAGTTTTACAGGCCTAAGCAAAGAAACGTCTCGATGTCGATTAGGTCGTCCAATAAATGAGCAATACACGTGCATTTATCATCATGAACATCGGAGACAGATTTACCTCTTCTCACAATTCAATGGCAAAAATATTCCGTGCATTTTTCAACAACGATGCAATTGATATAATCCTGCCCCATAACTGGAACATCGGCAAAGGGCAAGACCCAGTTTTACATTACAAAATCCTGCCTGCCGTTTCTTGCTCATCGTTCATTTAAGTAAATAAATCTGGTGTGAAAACCTCCCCAGCTCACAATATCATGGAAAACTATATAAAAGGAGATAGGAACAACTGCCTTTCTTGTTTTAAATTACCCTTAACCAACAATGAACTATCAATCTTTGTTTTAATAGAATCTGTTGGTAGTTTGACCGCCGAACACGTGACAGCGTCGGAAAGAGGAGATTTTACGTTGGTGGAAAGACTGCGTTTCAACTTCAACGGAGAGGTAATCAACGGCTTTATAAAATCTCTACTTGTAATAAGTAACCCGTGGGCACGTGTGGTCTAGCGGAACAGCACATGATTTATAATCCGAAGGTTGTGAGGTCGAGCCACACTGCGGCAAACGTGTTGCGAACCTGGACAAATTGCTTCGTTGACCCGGGGGAGGCCACAATCTAAGTGCTGACACGTCTGCGCCAGTAATTGGTCATACTAGGTTGCAAATAGCTTAGTTTAAGGCGAAATGGTCCTGATGATTTACTGATGGCAGCGTAATAATAAATGGCCTGCGCTTTGTATCCTCCGACAAAGGCGCATTACAAATGCCGTGTTTATTATTTATCATTTATTTCAATAAAACAAGTAGAAATGCGACCACTTACGACAAGTTATGATCGACCTGCAACTGGTGATCGCAAGCAGTCATAGCTTAATCGCAGGTAGTCGTAGTTGCAAGATGACACGATTAATTATGGTGATACTGTATACATTTTTCAAAACTATGCTGCCTAAAGCTTAAACATTATCAATATTTCATCTTAAAGTAATTTATGTGCAATTTGACTTCCACCATACTAGAAATCCTTGATATAAGTGATCAATATTCGGTTTTTCATAATCAGTTGAGCACCCTTTTTAACGTTTTGGATGTAGCTATGACAAAAGACAAGTGAAAACATTTGACTTTTTTTTTAAAACTTCTGACAAAAGACCTGTTTGATCTCAGCAAGATGTTAGATCTGTGCTATGTTCTATATTTATATATATTTGTTCTCAATATTGATATAGATCAAATGGAAAACAAACACCCATTGTTCTTAATACCATATAAGGTAAACCAAACTAACTTAATCTAACCTTATTATTATAATGATTGTGGTTATTATAGATTCAGCAGCCAGAAGAGACCGCCTTTATCAAGATAATAGATTCATACGGCACAGAAGAACTCAAGCTGGATGCATCCAACAAATCCGCTGACATCACATTCGACGGTACATTTATGGAATTTGGATTGACAGAACATGTCTTATATATGCGCATGCAAGGATCTGGACACCGCCTTGTTTTTGACGAAGGAGTAGCTAAAGGGGCTACTAAGTGTGGACTACAATCACAGCCTGAGGAATGGGTGCTACAGGACTTAGGTATTTTTTTAAGGCAGTGAAACTAAATATGCTACACACTAGTTTGTGATTTTGGCATATTTTAAACTAGCATTTATGTAATGATATCATGCACATTGCATGATATAAATCGCAAAATACGTACTAAATAAAGCTCTTGCCGCTTTTTCAAACGTCACTCGTTGCTTAAAGTAGTAGTACTATTAAAATATGGCGGGAAGAGAACAGCACGTAGCTCAACGTACTAGTTTACAATTAAAACCTACACAATATCTAGTTGTCAACCCTCCGTTTTGTATGTCAAATTAATCCAGCAAAAACACCCACTGTCATGACTATTCCGACATAAACGGATGAACCACTGCTAGTTCATCAAATTCTATTCAACTGGGAATCACGTAGTAAATTTTGTTCAAATGCAACAATCTTTTTTTTTTTTCAGGAGTTCAACCAGGTCGTCGTAAGCCACCCGGTAGTATTGTCGCAGCTCGTCCCCATGAAGGTAGTATTGTCGCAGCTCGTCCCCATGAAGTCAAAGACAGAGCAGCAGTGCCACAATGTTTTTCTAGCTCCATGACCATCTACGTCTCCAAGAAGATCGTCGGAGAGATCGATCCCTATCGACTTCACCTAATCGATCCATCTTGTACTGGTGAAATCCATAATGAAACACATTATGTCATTGGAACAGGGTATGGAATGTGCGGCACAACTTTTCATGTAAGTTTTTTTAAGACTAGATTGATAACATGAAGTAAATTATTTTATAACTCTTGACCTATCCAGCTCGATGTGACAATTCTAATCCTATAAGATTGCTAAGGGGCAAGCTTGCAGCAGATACCAAATTGTCAAGATGGTAACAAACAACAGGCAAGCAAAAACCCTGAACAAACGAGTATCAAAGTCAGCACAATAATTGTTGAATAATATCTTGGACTCCAAGTTGGGAAATTTAACTTTAATTTAATTTAAATCATCTTTGCTGTTGTTAATAAATTTAATCCACCCGGCTGAGTAACATCAGCTGAACAAATGAATGTTCTCAAATGCACCAACATTTCAACCGGTTTACCGTTCGTATCACGACTCCTTTGCACACATTTCTGATCAGATTCCAATTTTTATTACGACAGCGCAGTAACCCATCTTCCTTTTCTATATGATATGTATTTACTTATTATTTGCCCTTTTTTTGCAGAATGAACAAAATGAAAAAGATGAAAGCAGCGAAAAAACTTTCGGCAACATTGTATATCTTCCTGCAGCTCCTTATACAAATGGCAGCATCATCACCAGAGACGACAACATCGAAATACACGTCAATTGCACCATATCAGCCGAACATCTCACACACGTCGAGTTTGACCCGGAAGTTAAAACCCTCATATACTATGAATCTGGTTACGGTCACTTCAATTTTTCATTGAAAATGTACAGAGATACCGAATTTAAGAAGTTTTACAAGCTGAAAAGTTTTCCAGTTGATGTTAATTTGAAGGACAGATTATATTTTGAAGCTCGTACTTGGGCAAGACCTGGAATGGAATTATTGCTGGATGCTTGCAGGGCGACACCAACGGCGAACCCATTTGACCAAGTTCAGTACACATTCATCAGAGATGGGTAAATATCATAATTATAATATACACCAACTTGGTATAATTAAGTAGTGTCTTTTGATCTTAATCTATTAGATATAAAGAGCAATTGGTTTTGAAGGTACCGGAATTTGTACTCACTAAAGACTAAGTTTAAATGTTAAAACAGTCAATTAGATGACACCTGTTTTTGGATACAGCAAACACGTTTCTGGGTAAACAGCAGAATAAACTGAAGTGCAATAACATATATATTATTGAATCTATCCGAATACCGATTCTATATATGATATTCTTAATAATCTTTGAAATATTTTCTCCATTGCTTTCTTTGCAGTTGTGAAGTTGATGACACGGTTAAAATGCACCCTATTCGCTTTTCTCAGAGAAAACGGTTTTCAATTTCTGCTTTTGCTTTCTTAGGTCAGCATATGGAAAATTCGGTAAGTATTTGTTAAATAAATTGATTAAATGTAACATAATCTGAAACATTAATCAAGTTGACTCAAATGAATATCACAACAATAAATTCTGCAAAAGAACTATGGAAGCAATCAATGTTACGTCAGGTGTGTTTGTAAACGGCATTCAAAACAAGCATGTTTTCTTTTTAAATTTCAACTTTTACTTTTATAATACAAATACTTCTAGTCTAAGTTTAATCTCGTGTTTAATTTAGATGATTCCAACACAGAAGATTATTTTTTACTAATTAAACGTTGATTTCCTTCCTCCTTATGCGCAGGTTTTTGTTCATTGCGACATGCGCATTTGTGATCTTATGGATCCAAATTCAAAATGTGCGCGATCTTGTGCACCAATCGGAAGAGTTAACAAACGTGACGTCAGTGGCCAAGCCTCGTCTTCTGCGGTATATCAAGAGACAGACGGACCAATCAGGATCGTAGCATCACCTGAAGGTAATTACTGATATCATCAGCAAGTGAATTAAGATAATTACAAGCTTTTATAGCTATCCGGGACGCGATTTTATTTTCCGTAATACATATTTGTATTGCTAGGCTGTACATGTAGATACATATATTTGGCCTTAGAAATCTTCAATTTCAAAATATTTGAACACTTTTATTTAAATGAGCTCGTGATGGGATTCGAACCCTAGACCAGTAGATCATTAGGCGAGCGAACTAACCATTAGACCAAGAGAGATTAGCTGCCAGAAATGCGATTTTAATATCTTGATATTCCTACGGAATAAATCTATAATACTATTATGAAAAAGCTCATACACATTAACATGCTGTAACTATTGAATACAGATATAATCTGCGATCAATACTGAACGCCGCCCTGACTATGATGTTCCTATACAAATCTGTATTACGAAAATAAACTCGCACCCGGGACTAGGTTGTATTCCTTTAGCATTACCCGGGACTAGGTTGAATACCTTTAGTATTATCCGGGACTAGGTTGTATACCTTCAGCATTATCCGGGACTAGACTGTGTACCTTTAGCATTATCCGGGACTAGGTTGTATACCTTTATCATTATCCGGGACTAGGTTGTACACCTTTAGCATTATCCGGGACTAGGTTGTATACCTTTATCACTATCCAGGACTAGGTTGTACACCTTTAGCATTATCCGGGACTAGGTTGTATACCTTTAGCACTATCCGGGACTAGGTTGTTTACCTTTAGCATTATCCGGGACTAGGTTGTATACCTTCAGCATTATCCAGGACTAGGTTGTGTACCTTTAGCATTATCCGGGACTAGGTTGTATACCTGCAGCATTATCAGGGACTAGGTTGTATACCTTTAGCATTATCCGGGACTAGGTTGTATACCTTTAGCATTATCCGGGACTAGGTTGTATACCTGTAGCATTATCCGGGACTAGGTTGTGTACCTTTAGCATTACCCGGGACTAGGTTGTATACCTTTAGCATTACCCCGTCGGGACTATGCAGTTTAAATGATCGAATTGGATGTTTTCATTGTGATACGACCGGATCTTTACCCATATAAAGTTATACCTACTGTTATGAGAATTGGACATTAATGCTAAACAAAACGTAAATAAGGTGACACCTGTAAATATTTTATGTAATATATCATTATTTATTTAAAGTTGATGCTTAATGTAACCAACCTTGGAGCCAGAAAATAAAGTAGAGCATTTTGGTATTATTATTGCAGATATTTACCGTTCCATTAACCTCAAAATGTCGTTCTTTACCTTTTCACGTTTCAGATTTTGAAGAAACCAGCAGCGTTTGTCATGTTAATGCAGACCTTATACAAACAGTAATGTTAGGTGTAGTAATAATATTGATAATTACTCTCATGGTTTTATATTTAAGGGGAATTACATGTAGACAGACTAAAGATCAGCAAAAGGGAGCCAACTATATTTGAAAATAAAATAACGATTCACTGACCATTTGGTCTTTAATTCTGTAAATATACTGGCTCTTTTCTGTTGAAGAGCCCGATTTATGTATTAGTAACATTTATAAAATGACCTATGTTCCAAAAGGAATCGAATCCAATAGCTGGTTTGTGTTGAAATGTTATGGTATGTTTCTTACATTTTATGGCCATGTGTCATAAGTTGGGTACCCCAAAAAGGTGGTAGTGTGAAACTTTTCCTAACAAAATGAAATGATAATGATGTTTTCAAACTGAAGATGAATTCTTACACCATTCAATGTGGTCTTAAT
>JAUMTS010054013.1:0-10905 GCA_032273385.1 Ophiopholis aculeata | reverse complement strand
GGTGATGCTAGCCCCACTATTGCCTCTTTTGTTTAGGCTTAAAAAAAATACTATGTCTCAAAACTTGTGAGAATTTTCAGATCTGACGCGGCATGCGCTTTTTTTAATTTTAATTTTTTTTTTTAATCCGCAAACTTCAACTGAGTTCCGCCCCCACACACATATGTAACCAAAAATGCCTGAAAAGTTTCCATTTTCGTATTTTTGGAAACCACATAGCATTCCACACGTTTTTAGCTGTTTTTGACCTCCTATTGCATCAATTTTTTCAAAACAATCAAGTTTCTTCTTTTTTTTCGGAGTTAAAATGAAAAAAAAAATATATAGGCCTAACAGGAAAAAAAATGAAAGTCTGACTTTTGGAAAATCAAATGCGCACGGCATGCGCAAAACAAATGCGCGCGGCAGCTTTGAGACATAAGATTTGTTTTTTAGCCTTATATTTTTATTTTTTTACTGGTGGGTTGTCGTAATAAGAATACAAAAAAACAACGACCGACTGAAAACAGATAACGTTTCAGATTACTGACAAAGACCCACTGAGTTGGACAGGCATAACTAACAAAGTCCTATTTCGGACAAATTATAGCCAGGGCCTACATATTTTGTTTCGTTTTTTTCTTGATGTTTGTTACGAAAAATGATATGCCTTTTTAACCATGTATGCAGTGTTAAAGTTAAACAAATGGGGTTTTTTTGTGTTCTTTTCTAAAAGTGACTAGAGTCAAACGCGCCTTTTTTTTAAAACCATCTGTTTCAGGTTCATTCTTTGGTCAAGAAGACATGTCTCGCTTGGAGAATCTGATGGAGCGCATTGAAGGCGGGCAACAATACGGTGATCAGTGTGATATTGACGTACTACTGGGGGAGGTGGTCAAACGTCTCGAAAAGTAAGAATGATATTAGAGAGTTTGAGCAAAGCCGTATGCGTTGTACTTTAACGCCTTAATATTTCATCGTGTATAAACTATATGAACAAACTATTGATAGATATATAATTGTCACAAGTTGTAACTTACTTACTCTTTAAGCATCACGGTTCCGACCTCGGCTTTTGAGCAAGCTTTCATGATATAATAATTCGTCTGCGTTGGAGTTAGTTGGGAGATGTCGTGTTTGAGGTTATAAAAAGCCAGTTCTTTTGAGCACGAATCGTATACTTTTCTGGTTCCAGTATAAATCTTTTCCCAACTCAACCAACTTTAGCGTGTACAGTATTCCTTTCATTGATCACGTCTTGTCCTGTATCTAGATCTACAGCAGTGCATGTACGCTTTCTAACTTGTAGAGAAAATTTAAATTGTGCCATTAAGGACATCTATTTTATTGAACTTTCGATCGAATGTGTTATCATAAACGCGAACGTCTATTATAGTTTTACAGACTGTCACACCAACTTACAACGGAGATGTTATGACCGCATGGACAGAGCGAAGGTACAGGCCAATTTCGACTCGAATTTGGAACCGTGCATTCCCTTGCATTTCTCCATGACCCTGTCGTCTATTATATCGTCACCAAATACCACCACCCTATTATGTTTTTTTTTTCTTTTCTCAAATTAATGTTCTTAATCTACAGTCGAGTGGTATCAAAAATCGACGAACTTTTGGCCCGTATTCAGCCTGGCGTGCCCATCTCAGCCGCGTCAACCAAGATGTCTCAGGGCCAACCGGAGGCTCCTCCAATAATCAAAAAGAACCCAGGCTCCAAGTCTAAACCACGCCTAGAACCCAACATGGATTTGCTTAATCATGAAGCTCAAGATTTAGTTCAAGATGTGGTGATGTCTTCAATTGATGTTGCCATTAGTGGGATGTCAGATGAGGAGGAGGAGCAAATCTGGAGACGATTAGATGATAGGGATTCTAGACCCCAACCATCTCAAGGTTAGTGTCTTAACTTACTGAGACTAACTGTTAACATTATTTAAATTGTATTTGAGTCCCGCTGTAATAGTTGGTCAACCGACTCTAGCCATGCTAGCGGTGAAACAATTGAAGAATTGAAGAATAAAGCATAGAGCCGGCCAAACGCACATATGACGTCCAATATTACGTTATCGGTCTCTCTAAAATAGACTAAATTTAATAGCCTTATAACATGTTTAAGGGTTTTACAGAATTAATATTAACTAACCAAGTAATGGAAAAGGAGACAAATGATTAGGTTTACTAGATTCTTCAGTCATGCATCTGGACAAAGCAGTTTTAATATCATGTAATCTATATTAGGTCCCGCTAAATTGTATTTCTTCACAATGCGCTCTTTAAGTTGGGCATACCTATAGCACCTTTTGCACAGTGGACCTTTTATCGTGCGTTTGGCTGACTAGGACCTTTGACCATTTCTCAGGAAATATAATGTATTTCAAAACATTGCAGGACATGAACATGTAAAAAAGTACAACCCCAAAGATTTCTTGCGATCCGTCAGCTCTTTTTTAATACTGTTTGGACGAAACTGACTGGCCATTGCCATAATGATGCTGAATCCCGTCACTATAAAAGCGTATGATGTTTGTATTCCTAGATCATTTAATGGTACATTTTGTTTCTCTTTTTTCAAGGTTCTTCCCGAACAAGACCTCAAGAATCATCCAGAAAAGCAACAGCTCAGTCTTCATATAAACAGAAGACACCCATAACAGCTCAGTCTTCATCTAAACAGAAGACACCCATGGCATCATCACCTACACCCAGAGCCATGCCAACATCAAACAAACCTCGTGGAGTCGTTACCACTGAAAACGTAGACTCAACCTACACATACGTTCTGCGTAACTCAGTACAAAGATCCATTCCAAAATATCTTGGAAAAGACGGCAAGTCCAAGGCAGCTGTCATGCATATGTTCAATGATATCCGACTTGCAATGGCAGATGACTCCCTGGAAGATATCATTGTGGATGCACTACGAGATGCTTACTTGACGCAAGAGAGAGATGCTTACCTGACGCAGGAGGAAGAAATGCAGGAAAAGAAGAGTGCCACCAAAGCCAAGAAGGACAGTGCGAAGCGAGAGAATGTGCCCAAAACGACCGCGATGTCATCCCGTGGCAAACAAGCTCCCCAGGAAGAGCGAGGGCGTCAATATTTTGAATCCCGTGCATGGTCTAACAGAGATGATGACCAGCAGGCAAAATCCATGCCGCTCGGAGTACGGAGCGTGAAGGCACCGGCGTCAAAAACAGACACACGCAACATCGCCAAACAAGACCGCTTTGATGAAACCAGAGTTCGTTCCAATCAAGATAAGCCACGGCCAGTTTCCGGCGGATGGACTCGACAGGAAAGTGACAGCAGCACTGAAGATGTCGATAAATTTTACAGCGCACTAGATGTCGACCAGTTTTACAGTGTCGACAATGAACGAGCAACCGGTGTTGTGAAAGAAGCGAGACTCGTCAACATGTCGGCAGCATCAGCTGGGCCATCAAAGAAACAAGTACAGTTTGCTGGAGGACTAAAGAAGTCACCCAGTACCTTGGAGGATTGGAAGACCGCAACTCAAGACATGGGAGATGCTACTATGCGACACGATTCGAACCTCAACTATCTAGTCAGACGACACGTTGGACGTGCTTTGCCGAAATTTACATATAATAAAATGGTTACTCGCGCCCTCAATCAGCTATCGGAAAAGCTAATGGATGAGATCCCACTTCAGCCCGGATGCCTGGAGATGAGTCATGACGATGTTGATTTTACAAGCACTGACAAGGCCGCACAGAAAGAAGTACGTAAACCAAGCAAAGCAAGCAAGAGAAGGGATGATGAAGAGTTGCCTTGGGTTAGTAAGGGGAATGAGAAGAATGACCAAAGAGTTAGCAAAGCCAAAAATGGGGTAAATAAAGGAAGCCAATCAGAAGCCAAACCCTACGTGACGAAAGATCAAAGAGGAAAGAAACGTGAAGATACCTACTCTCAAGATATGCCATGGGTCACACGGGGTGATTGTGCCTCCACGTCTTCAAAAGCAACCAATGATTCATACGACGACTTGATTTGGGTACGCAGTGGAAACCAGGATGATACATACAATGTGCAGAAGCGAACCTCGACCCCTGCGCGTGAGTTACCATCTGTGCAGAAGCAAACCTCGACCCCTGCGCGTGAGTTACCATCACGGATGTCTATTTCTACCCAGACTTCCACGAGGGCGCTCAATGATTGTCCCGGCTGTTTCCCCCAGACAGTCACTGCAGGAAGGGGATGGAACAAGAATTCAAACCAATCAGGGGACACGCTTATTCTGAGCTCAGAAAGCAGTATTCATGACGAAATATTTTATGATGCCCTATGCTGCACACCAGTTGACTGTCAGTTTACTTCGGACTATCATACAGACGAGATGTCGAAATCGTTTCTCAAGCGTTTTCGCTTGAATCTGCTGTTCCGTAAGCAGAAGAAGCATCATGGACGTGAAGATAAAAAATTTGTAAAAGCTGTACATAAAGTGATCGAAGCAAGAAGAAGTGGATGCATTGACGATGATGGGAATTTTATACAGAGCATCCCTCCTCCGTCGCCGAAAAATGACGGACAGAAATCTCCGCCACCAGCAGTAAAACCAAAGCCAAAGAAGTCTTCACAACTTGATAAAAATGGAAACAGCGTCAAGCGTGAGTCGGGAAAGAGACGAGGCAGCAGCAGGAGACGACATAATCCGGACCGTGAATCGTACCCATTACCTGAGGAAGATGACGGTTCGGAGGGTTATGCCTCCGCTAGTGAAATGGACGATTTCAACCCGACGGCTTTCTTAGAAAGAAACCGTCGATCTGCTGAAAATAGATTTAGAGAAGACGAAGAAGAAGGGGACGACGAGGGCGATGACGCTGATGTCGAAAGCGATTCAGATGGTTTGAATTCACCAAATCGTCGAGTACGATTTTCAGACGATGTTCAACATTTCGGCGAAATCATTGCTTTGAAAGAAACCGAAAGCACCGATAACTTGGACGCTGCCGATGACGAACTAGATATCAGTCGTCTGTCGCTGAAAAGCAAAATTGAACTTTTTGAAAAAGTAGGCAGTAATGAGTTCTTGGATGACAGGAGTTATCAGGGATCTCCACCGCCTGACTTACCCGATACAGTAACCTTACCCACCAAGGATCGTGTCAAGCTCTTTGAGGACATAACAAGCGGGAGAAAACCCACCACAAGCTCGTCAACGCACAAAACACCCAGGAGAGCCGTAGACTCTTGTCAATTTACGTTGACTGCGTCAAAGATTAGTTTCTTTGAGGAACTAAGTGGAGTAAAAAGAGATTGATTTCATGGAAACGAGAATATTTTACCCGAATGGATTGTGCAATTAAACTTTTGAATATATATAAGTACCGATACCTGTTTCACTCAATGGATTACATTTTAAGCAAACTGAGCCGATGGGAAAACTAAATATTCGTGCTTCTTAATGTTATGATACAACGACTTTTTCAATTGTTTGTGCAGGACTAAAGTGCTGCTACGTTTTTCTACAGGAATTATACAAACATTATCATTGATGACTTTTATAAAGGAAACTTATATATTAACGTATTTTATTTAAAGTATACCTGATGTTAACTGTCTTAAAGACAAAAAAAAAATGATTTTCATACAAATGTTCAGAGTAATATAAATGATAATTCATAGACGTTTACATCTATAATTATAAAAAAAAATTAACCATGTTATTTGATAATTACGAACTTGGTTGCAAAAACGAATCCAGTATCAACTTTACCATACATGTTTATAAGCTATCGTGTTATTAATGAAGAAAAAAAACAGGGTCTTAAAATATTGATAAACATTACAGACTTTTACATAAGGTATTGGGTCAAACATCCAATTCAAGTAATAGACAGCTAGTCATTTAACAGCAACAAAAAAATACATTTCAAATCCAGACGAAATGTTTGGATAAAAGCCTACAACTTTGTCTTTATTTGTCATTCATTCTCCCGGTGTCATGTCTCATCAAGGGGTCAACTGATTGTCCAGACTGAACTTGCAAGTATCTTCAAACATGTTCAAGCAAAAACCCTGACTATTAATTGTTAGGTGACCGTTATAATAGATGGTCTATATTTGCAAGCCACGCTTCCTGAAACTGCTAATTAAATTTCACGCAGGTCGAATGAGATTTCCCTTTTTCCAAGGGGCACCATCAAAAGTGAAATTTGATGAGAGACAGCAAGTTTGTTTTAAATACTTAATTAAAGCAAAGTCATTTCAACAGCTTTTCTTTTTATTGCAAAATGCATTTAAAACGACAATTGTACCTTGTTAAAGTTTACAGTAACATTGTCCTAAATTTCAGATGTATACAAGGAACTGTTTAAGGTTATAATGTCAGATTTAGTTTTAAAAAGATTGGATCTTTAACTGGGTTTATAACATCCCATATTATTTATAACAGGAACAGGTTTAACTGAGACCTATAACACACATGTCTTTGTCATTCATCCAAATTTAAAAATTTCAGATTTCAAATTTCAGATTTTTTTAAAACGATTGGATCATTTACTGGGTCAATAACATCCCATATTATTTATAACTTAAAAAGGTTAAACGACATATGAGACACATGTCTTTGTGTCGTTCTTTTGGCTTCGGTTAGTTTCCGGGAGTAGAGGCAAAAATAGCAAATTACTAACTACTTTTGAACTTTCTTGAATCATGAACGAGTCATACACATATTAAGCCGGCGTATAACACGCACAGTTTTGTTAATAAATGCCATACGAATAATCTTACATAGGGTGATTTTAACTTTTGAAAGCGTGATGTACTTTAACGCATATGACTGATCAATCAGGAAGGGCAAGATTTTGCACTTTTCGAAAGATTTAGTGTAACTGTTTTGTCCCTTTCTATAAAAATGTACTTTTTGATATAAATGGCAATCTTCAATGAAGCAAAAGCCTAATTTTGAATTAGTTTTCAGAAAACATACCAGACATTTAACAGCTGCTAACAGTGTGGGCTTATTTTAGCTCACACATGTCGCAGAAATGTAAAATTTCAAACGGAAATTATGAATAATATTACAGAAATCAGTAACTTTTTCCATTCAAACTAAATAATTTAAAATGGATGCTTTATTTCAATTGCATTAAAACCGATTTTGATATTGAAGACTTATAAAACAATAAGCATTTTTTTTAATTCAAAATTGACTCTTTAGTTCAGTTATTGCATTTTAATTTTGAAATTATCGATTTTATGAAAATTAGCCATTTTGGATGACCTGTAAAACGTCAACTTCATTGCCAACAATTCCATTCATTTTGAAAACAGTTGTAAGCTTAAAATTAATCCACCAGTACAAGCCTTCATAAGTTATTGTAATTTAGAAAGTGGCACAACATGTGACCCGGTTTATTTCACACTTTAAACGCCATGACAACATGATAAATAAATCGGAAAATAAAGATTATGTGTGGAGGACGAAAGTTGGAAATGTATATTAAAACTTTAATCTCTTAAAAACAATGTCTTTATAGCTTGACAAAATCGTGTTGGCGTTTAAGTTTTAACTTTTGAATGGGACTCGATCATAACGTCATTGTGTATAGGCAGAGAAAAGCATCCCTATTTTACATACTGTTTTTCAAAACTGTTGAATGATATTTTTAAGGGGAAAAAATCTCGTAAGTATCAGTTTAAAGTTGTAATCTGGGATTTAATTGTATATAGCGCATCTGCTAGTCATATGCTAGTCCTTAAGTAGACGTATACCTAGATTCCCACGAGTTTGTAACAAAACGGCAATGAAATCGAATCTTTATTATTCTATTATGCTAGGATCAGGATGTCATTAAACGCAGTTTAATTAATTGATCTGATCACATGGATGATGCTTAATCGTTAATTAGTGATTGTTCAGGACCTTCAACAACAAACTTTTATCGTCACATTTTTGTCATGTTTGTATGACTTTATATGTAAATGCGTTATCCAAAGACTAGTATATATTGGTCAATAATGTCTTATACATATTAACTTAAGCTTAACGCTATTATTTCATATATGGAAAGATACTTCATGTATTTATTCGCCTATTACTTATCTATTTGCATCGTTCTGATTTTTAAAATCTTTAACATTCAACACATTGTAATCACTAAAATCTAAAATGAGTAATGCGAAATGAATTAATTAAATTAATCAGTAAAATGTTAACCAGTTTGAACTAGCTTTGAGTCTATACGCCCACATGTCAGAAGTGTCCGTGCCGAATTGCAAGCTTCACTTGAAAGATCCAGGGTACCAAAAGGGCATACCCATGGACTCGCTTTAAGGGTTACATGGGTATAGCGAAAGGTATTACGGGGTACTGAATAATCAAGGGTCGGAAATGCTCGGGTCTGAGTTAACAAGTCTTTCCTGAACCAAGTTTATGAAATGGTATTTGAGTCACACACATAGTATCAAAACGTCTCAAGTCAGTATGTCATATTTTAAGTCTCTCCTTAAACCTTAAAGGTTTTGTACTTTTTGTGAGTCAGCTTGGGTTATTACATGTGATCTTTTTAATAAGTAGTTAAGATTTGATTGAATACTGAAAAAAACATTGAAAATATAGAATACACCTCACTTTTGGTCATAACATCGATTATATTGACACTGCATAATTTCTTGATCTTAATAAAGAAAGCACTATTTTCGAATAAGGTACAGGAAATACTTCATCAACTAAAAACTTAGAACATTTTAATGTTCTAATTTTTTTTAATTTTAATGGTGTGTGGAAGAGAAAAATGATTTGTTAAGTGTATAAAAAGCAACATAATTGAACATTGATGCCGAAAGGTTTTATGAAAATGTATAATGACTTATGTGCAATATGTGATTAAAGTCTCTAATGATGTAAAAACTTGTTAAGATAACAACATAATTGTAATAATTGTATAAATGTTCATGTTTTGTATAATACTTTTATATATGTTTCTATTGGAGCGTCTAATCGCGTTTGTTTAAAGTTGAAAGTGTAAACCTGTTTAAAAATAAATTAAACCTGTTTAATGTTTTGATATGCATTAATGATGCTACCTAACTGGAGGATGTAAAGCGTTTTTGTAAATTAGACAAATTTTGTTTATATCTAATTGTCCAGATTCTTAGACTAGAAACACTTTGTATAACCAGTTTATATTATAGATAATAATCAGATTTTACCAAAATAACGCTTTTGCACAAACCTAGTTTATGGTTTACCGGTATATGATTAAACCGGGTGAAACTAAAGCGGTGAACAGTATGTTTATCAGGGTGAATTTGCAGCGATTTTTGTGGACAAAAACCTCATTTAGAGTTGATAAAATCGTTTAAAAACTTGTAAACCAGTGTGTATTAGATTATGTGCTTACATAATTATTAATTGTTAATCAACATTAATTGCATTTATTGAAACTGGAAAAATATCATTATGCATGAAAGTAAATAACTTTAAATAAGTCATCCGATTTGCCTTAATCATACTTCAAACCGCAGCGCGCAACGGATGTGAGTATGCGTAATGATTGATCTTATCGCGATTTTCAAGTATTACGCATGCGCACAACCGTACAGATGCACGTTGCGACTTAAAGTAGACCCTATTTTAATACAAATCATTATCTTGAAAAACAAATTAGCAGATGTAGCTCCACTTTGATATGCAGCGAAGTCTTAACTTGATTTCATGTTGCCCATAGTGCCTGCCGCGTGCCGGCGAAATTTGCTGTACATTATATATGCATGCTGCTCACTGCTTAATACTAGACTGAATCTATTACGCACCCGACCTCGCACTATTAAAATGGCGGGAGCGTAGCTCGGTAGATGGCAAATGGATTCTCAATTTGCTTAATCTTAGGCCTTTTATAAATAGTTTTCACGCTATGCACTTTCACGCTTAATTTAATTCAAAACAATAATGTAAAATAATTAATAACTTACTCTTGTTTTGAATATACTAAATTTATTTTAAAAGATTACAATGTAAGCTAGGTTTTGTGTATTACTAATATACTGCTTGCTGTCACGAAACGGGTGCAATAAATTGACGAATACAAAATGGCACTTCAAGATATTTGTATATTTTGTAAAGTTGTACTCAGATTATCAAAAAGAAAATGTCAAATGTCAATAAGATTGTAAGTAATAAAGCACTAATGATGTCTTCATTATACACCATGTAATTATTGTGATTTGTGTAATTAAATCAGCCTGTATAATAAAATTCAGATTAGTGCAAATTTCATCTTTCCGTGCATCAAGTCGTCTTGATTTTGTTCACGTTTGTTAACATATTTCTATATTGTTCTGAAGCTAATAGGTTTTCTAGGTTGGTAAACATGAGCAATACTTAATCATTCCTTAGATCCCAACATGGATGCTTCTAAAAACAGATCAAGCTTTCTTCATCTTGTATTGTGTTAAAACATACTGTCGAAGAGCTGGTTCATTCCCTATTAAAGAAAATGGTTTTATTGCTATTGCAGTGAAAATGACGATGACAATGTGAGTTTTGTATGGAGAGTTTGCAGATCGTCTAACAAAAAGGAAATAAAATCCAATTAAATGTTTCAAAATACGTCGCCAATTGTGTCGTGCGTCGAGGAACGTACATGTTGATGGTGCCCTGATCCAGCCTCCACAAACTGCCTCGTACTTTGAGCCTCTAAGGGTACCTGACATACTACTACGTGAACAGCACCCTTCCCCTAATCACCCAATATTTAAAACTGACACTCACTGATAAAAAATAACTATATAACTCGCTATAAAACATGCCCTCATATTTAACCGCCAAACCCGAGAACCGTTCTAGTTTGTAGTGGTATTCTTTTAAAGTCCCCAATATTATAACGAAACTGAGAAAAATAAACGCCTGTTTCAGCGAATTTTTCGAAAACCATAAGTC
>JAUMTS010053791.1:0-10907 GCA_032273385.1 Ophiopholis aculeata | reverse complement strand
AATGTACTTTCTGTGTCTGGTTATCTTAAGGATAACTAGATGATTCCGCCATGTTAATCTTTACTCCATGCCATACCAACTTGGCTAGAGTCCGTTACGTGGTTTGCCACTTCCAATGCATGCATGAACGATAGTAATGTCTTGTGCAGCTATATGTACAAGGAATTTAATCAAATATATGATTTTGTTCTGCCTTTGCATTTGCAGGCAGTTGTAAATAATTGCATCATGGTATAATTTTCTTCAGCTTATCCATCGGATAATGAATAACCATTGTATCGGGATCGCGGTCCTGAGTTAGTGTTCTGGTTACAGAAAACGTGGTAAATTCTGCCATTTTAAGCATGCTTTTATACGAGTTGGGGGCAAAAACAAGGGAATCTTACAAGACGAATTCAGATGATCTAATGATGTAACTCAATCAGTGACCCTTTGTCCTCAAATCAAGCACCCGCTGCACCACAGTATAGTTGTTTATATGCCAACACATCTAATGTATGTAATTAACTGATTTTTACCCCTGATGATTTTAGACCCCGATATTAGTAACATGTCCCCCTCCTTTGGCATACTGTTTACTTAATCCGCGTATGTATGTACATCAACAAATAAGATGAAAATACTATCCATCTTAGATGAAAAAAAAATAAAAATTACTACCGATGTTGTAAATGAAGCATTTATCGCGTTTTAAGGTCATCAGATAACGGTAAGAAAATACCGCATGACTAACTGGATTGACCTGTGGAAGTTCTGAAACTGCATCATCGTCTTGACAGAAACGCACCTTTATTTATTAGAATTGAGAAAGCAAAAAACAATTTAAATCTATTACTAGGATTAACCAAGTTTGTGTAAGAAGCTATCATTATTTTAACGAAAGTAAATCTAATAAATCTTTTCAGTCAACTATATTAGACGAACAGATTTTGTCAGACAAAAATTTAACCCTATTTATTCATTCTATTATTTATTTCAACTTGTATCATATTAAAAACATAGTTTTGCACCTTTTCTTTACTAGGCCAGGTACACTCTAAATGTTAACAAACAAGCACGCATGTTAAAATTAATATTTCAAAATATTTTTTACAAAATTAAATAGACGATTGTATACATCTAAATTGAGCAGAATACCCCCTCTGCGGAAAATAAAATAACATGTTTATGTTTTATAACTGTGTTGTATAAAATCATATCAAATCAATTAATTTGGGGTTCGTTGACATTTAGAGAGATAAAACAAAATGAGAACACACAATGTCAGATGATTAATGACACGGTTGATGATACATTATCGTCATTATCTTATTTGTCAATTAATTCATTAAGCCTATTTATTTTTAACAGCACCTAAATCACCTTCGTGTTCCTTTACTTGAAGACATACTTATTGGTAATTTGTTAACAAACAATCATGCAAGTTAAATTTTATATTTCAATGTGCTATTAAGGAATAAATGAAATAGAAGATAAATGTCATCTAAATTGAGCAAAATATCCCCTCTGCGGAAATAAAATAACATGGTTAACTTACAATTGCGTTGTAAATAATATCACGTCAAGTCATTTGGGGTTCGTTGACATATAGGTGAAACAAAATGAGAACACACAATGTCAATAAGATGATTCATGGTACCCTTGATGATACGAAAACGATGTGATAAATTATTGTTTAAAGGATTATCAAATTGTATATTATATCATAAATTGAAATGGGGATACCTACATCCTCTTTATAGCCACGAGGCAGCAACTGATTTTGCAATAGATACGGTAGTTGACCTCATTTTGTAGCTGAATCATAATTTTGTTAAAATTGTTCAACAACAAAAAATGTTGTGTCGATAGCTTATTTTGCCGGGTCTTTTATTTGAAACTGAACTGTTCATGCTTTAAAAAAACCACGCAATTTGATTTCAATGTGAAACTGATATGAAAACAGTTCCTTTAAAGTCACATTGCTTTTATAAATCAACCCACATGTGTTAATCTAGATCCTGTCGGATATGTCATATATATATATGACACTGTTCTCTTCTAAATCTGCCTAGCTTCAAGATTTCAAGCAGCACAATATTAAAACCTTTTTACGTTGTGTAATGCTTCTATCACATAGAACGCAGGATGACCACGTCTACGGTTTTCTCAAACCCCTTTCACCATTAACATTAAATTGGTACTAAGTGGCAGTTGAAAAGTTATCATGCTGCTTGCATGTGTCACTGCCAATTAAATGGTTGTATGTCATGAATATTGACCGTGTTAAAATGTTTTTAAACCCTGGTTACGTGCGGTAGTGGGAGCGTGTGCGCGAAGCGCGAGTAAGTTGGGTTTCCGTGCGGGCTTTGTGAGGGTTTACCTCCACAAATTAACAGACGAATGCACTGAGAATCGTTTACATTTTCCTGGTGTTTTCCAAATAACTATTTGCAAAGAGAATAACAAAATGTAACTCTTATGTATACATTTACAGTCCTTAATATTCATATTTGTAGAAGATACAAAAGACATCCAGGTGTAAATTTTTCAAATTTCAAATTTATATTGCCAATTATGTCCAGAGGCAATGACCACTACCTTCAACGCCTCGTCTGGTTTTTATTCATGCTTTCTGCTTTATTTATTTGAGTTTGTAATGCTTGCCTTTAGCAAACACACAATTGCCGTCGACTCTTTTTTTGTATCCTAATGCATGCTATCATAAATATATATTATGATATTATCTTATGGACTATTGTACATGTAGCGTGGGCGATAAGTCTAGATTCAGATATGTTTTGCATTTTTCAATTTGATATTGTAAATTTGACTGTTATGTGTAAGAAATGTGAAATATACATACAAATACCTAATTCAAGACAGCCCCATGTGCCCCAATATTTAACAATGACCTAGATGTTCCACCAAATAAAAAATATCGCAAAACTGCGTCAACTGTTGAAAAAAGTCAAAATTACCTGAATTTAGAATTCAGTGCAGACTCTCTGTCACACAATATCCACGAATTCACGAACCGGCAAACACGCCTAATCAAAGCTAACAGTCTCATCTCATTGTACTTCGCCCCCTCATCTGCAAATTCCAGGTTTCATTTCAGAATTTGATTAGTAATTTCTAAAACTCTATAGCGAAACACTGACAATTTGCTCGTTGAACTCAATAACTTAACAAATAAATTAACTGATTTCAGATAAAATTACATGCAATACATCGTTACAAGTGTGCTTTGCTCCACGCTTGCTTCTAAGTAAATGAATTTTGTCATCCAAATCTTTCGCGTAAAAAATTTGAAAAAAAAGACAATTTCGTTTTTCTGTAAGTCTATATTAAAATCTTTCATTATCCACGTTTTTCATTGGGGAAACCCAGTTACTGCTGATGTTTATAAGAAGCTTCTTACAAGACTGATCAAATTTCCTGCATGTAATTTAGTTTACAATCAAACTATGGATTGAATTTAACGATGAAGTCATATGTATTCAATAAAATACTTCGTTAACTTGGTTTTCCTTTCAAATGTGCTGTAATGAAACAGAAATTGAAGAACCAAACGTTATCGCAGTCGAATGAACTTCAATTTCTTAATTTGTATAAACTTCTTGGCCTTCTGATATCATATAAATGTACATTTTGGATGTCTGTTAATTTCAGGTGAAATTTAAACGCTTCTTTTTCTTTATAGTGTTGTTGTATAATAAATCAGATAACCATACTAGGTTATTAATTTTGCGTTTTGTCTTATTTTCATCCCTATTTGTAATTGTACTATAGCAAGTACAAATATGAATATAACTATTGTTCTATTAGTCTATGTATTGTAGTTATTCGTCGTGCTCAAAGAACCCAGAAAACACAAACGTGTACATGTCACATACATGACATGCGCCAGCCTTCACTAATGTTATTTATAACATAACAATCCATATTTTGCTTTAATTATCTATGCAGATGGATGTACAATATCGATTTCACATTAATTTAAAGCCTGATATGAATTTATTGAGTGTACATTAAAAAGCATGCGCCACAAGAAATAGATTAAATTAGATATTATGAACAAATAAGACACATATTTCCCGATCATTATCGCATAATTTACCTACCAATATATACAATTCAATCAAAATGTATTTATTTGACTTGAGGTACAGGATTTCTACTTTGGGAAACCAGGAACCAGATGACAAGTGTACCTATCGACCATCCTTCCCTTTCCTTTCCCCACATAAACATCTCCCTTCCTTCCCTCGTTCCATTACTCTATTGAAAGTCTCGGGACTATAGCCAAAACCCATCGGCATCTCAGAGGTAAAACAGGTAAAAGATATTGCATGTCTTTTTGATATTTATTGCTTTGTGCTGCAAGACAATGAGTCAGTGGTGGGATATCGGATCTATGGTCTATGACAGGCATTTCTCCCGTGTTTGATAATACAATTTATAATGCTTTGAATACAAAGAGATGCTCTCCAGAAATGTCAATGTTCATGTATAGAATGCCATCCAAAATGGTTGACTCAGCTGCCCTGGCTGCAATTCACAATAAGAAAACTATCTAGATTACGAAATCACAGAACAAGCTTAGGGGCCATTTTTGAGTGAATTCTCAGTACTCCTCGGCTCAACACGTCCTGTTTGTTTTAGTCAATCAATTCGACATCACTGTTGCATAGAGCAGCAGATTTCAAATATCTGGATTCTTTCAACCCAATTCGTAATCTTCCAAGTCGTGGATGTTATTAAAAAATAGGGGACGTTTTCAACCATAAACCCTAATTTAACCCTCCTAGCCATGGGGCAGTAGTGTTACTGGGACGGATTGTTATTCCCGTCAACAATGATCAATATAAACGTGTAAACAAATCTCTCAAAAGCCGGGTATCTCCAGAACGCATCAATGTGGAGAAAATTTAATAAAAACTGAATGAAATATTCATTTCCGAGTGTTTATGCGTTTCATTAGATACCTTTATTGACCTCACCCATATGATAGCAATATCATTACCAGATCTCTCAAGGGACTACTTCACAGATTATACGAAGGTATATTGGATCAGGGATTTGACTCTCAAATCCCTGATTGGATGCTATGTACTTTCTATTGTACTTAAGGATGCACACCACTAAAAAAACTCACATAGCTGACGACACCCAGCATCTAAACATTCCTAAAACAACATTCAGATACATGTTGATTAGGTATGTTCACATATAGGTTGATTAGAAACTCCTTCGTTTTGCTAACTTGTTTGGAAGTCATTGAGATACCGATTTTAGAAAGATTAATTACGAGTGTTAGTCTGGGTGCTCACAAATACATGACAAAAGGATCACTCGGTCGTATACAATATAACTTTGCTTCCCGTGATTAAAATCATCAAAGAAACTACAAGTTTGAAGCAACCGGATGCTTTACATACGACATTCCTACTCAAGAATGTGTACAGGAAAGTTAGAGCAAAACAGTATAGGTAAGATATTTAGTGGTGTGTGTCCGTAATACATTGCTTGCACCGGTCTCTACATAAAATCCATGTAATTAACCAGTGTCACGATAACTCTGGGTCTCCTGGGACATTGATATGACTCGAAAGCTGCTCGGGGTTTTAACTTCCGGAAATACCCCTTTCCGACAAACCTTGGTCAAAAATATAATCATATAAATCCGAAATTTTGCCGGTTGATGATATCATAATGCTCCCTTAAGTCCGCCTAGGGCATAAAGATGGGTTCAACCTCTGATGATAGGCATGAATTGGAATATATTATAAATTTGTTAAGAAAGGACACGTAGAGATGATCTGACGGCTGTCTTTGAACGTCATTCATTGAGGTATTCAGATATTACTTATTTCATGCTGATGTGATGAATTACAGAGTCCCCGAGAATGAGTGTCCTAGTGCCCGTTGAACTGTGTAGTAAATTATCACATTACACAATGTCACGCATCAGTTGCTTCACCGTAGTCACAGTTTATTCCGTACATGTATATTGGAGTAGGACTCGATAAAACGGGTCTGTGAATGTTCTTACACCGGTATGAAAACTACTAAAATTCCCTATTATAATTTTACAGGGACACTTTTGCCATACAAACAGATAAACGTATATATTATACATGTAGTGGTATTTTGAATCATACTACTACTACTAGTACTACTAATACACACACGTATACTGCCAAAATGTTATTTCGGAACCCCTTTAATCACATATTTTGCCAATACAGGCATGGTGTTGACTACAAATAGAATCTGACATTTGAAAATGCTCGTTATCATTTTTTTATGTAATGAAATCAATTTTTATACTGACTTTTTTTATAACCATAAGAATATGAATAAAACATACTGGTGTACCACAAGACGTGTTTGATTTTCTTTATCGACTGGTTTAATGAAGAAAAAACCTCCAAAGGTCAATTCTTTGCTACTTCTGTAAGCACTTCATTCGATCGTTGCACATAGTTATGTTTCATGGATGTAATTATATTATAGATGCCTTTATAGCACGTAATTGCAAGTCGTGCGTTACATGAGTAAAACATTTAATATTGACATTCGAGGATGCAGTGTAAAATTATTGATGTGCCTAAAGGCTTTTAAGCATAAATTACTTGAAAATACGATTTTATGTGAGAGCACATACATTTTCCTTATTTTTTAAGGATAGAACTATAAAACAAAATTAAATGCCGTTATACAAATTATAAATTATGACCCACACTTTCCTATTGTTATTACATGATTGCGCACCAATTCATTTTTTTTATTTTTCTACTGCGCACCAATTCATTTTTTATTTTTCTAGATTCTTTAAAGATAAGAAAATGTTTGAGCTCATTCACAACATGAACATATATCCAAACAAGTTGTATTTAGATGTGTGTTCTATTCATCATAATTTCGTATTTGTCTTTTAAGATACAGCACAAATAATGACCACTTTCGCTTTTCGCCATTAGAAATCGATGACCATTCCCAGGGTCAGCCACCAGCCCTAGATAAAGCCATTTGGTCACTTTATATCGCTGTGCATTAATTACTGTATCTTGTTGTATTTATTAACGTCTAATGGATTAATTACCATACAAAATGTAATATTGAAGTCCATCAGAATTAATAGGAGCCAAAACATCTGCTATACAGTTTATTTGCTTTTCTAAATATAATAGCTTGTATGATTGTATTTGGTTATGCATTGGCATTATAGGCTTTCATAATATGCATCCGTGGGCAGAATTTAAATGAGTTTTTGCTTTTCTACATCACACACTGCATGTAATTTTTTCCACTTTGGCTTCCTTCCAATTCACTACTTTTAAAATCCAACCAAATCTAATATCAAACATACTTCTCTTGAAGATATTCTGTTATGTCAGAGTATTATAAAACATAATGTATGCCTCGTCTTGACAGTTTAAAATTGAGAATTTTAAAAAACAAATAGCAATCAAAATAAACTACACCAAACACTCTCATACTTTCTATGACTACATTCAAAATCCAACCAAATTTAATTTCAAACATACTACTTAAAGATGTTCTGTAATTGGGTCAGAGTATTATTAGAAAAGATAATGTATGGCTTGTCTTGTACATTTTCAAATTAAGAATTAAGAAGCCTTGTCTTGACATTTTCAAATTAAGAATTCTAAAAATAGAAGATCAAAATACACAGGAAGGTAAGGTTTATTTCAAGCAAACCGTCATTTGATGTAAAATGTAATCAAATATTTTATATTTAAAATATTCTGTAATTGGGTCGACTCAATTTGATTTACACAAAGTTTGTTTAAGAATTCTAAATTAGACATCCACAGTACATACTTGTTTATTTCAAGTAAGTTCAAACATTAATTGGCAGCATTTCACTATAATAGAAAGTCAATGTTTGTGCATCATGCTTGACTGCTAAAACATTCAAACTGTAGAACCACTAACCAGATTGCTACAATTGCATTTACTCTAATTAATTTGGTTATGGTACATGTATATCTAATTATATATAAACCAGTTGTAAGTTATCAATTTGTTAGTCACACATATTAAAACACGTCTTCATCATTATGAAATAATTCAATATCTTACTGCATTAAACTTAATATAAATCAAGTAAAACATTTTAATGAAATAATTCAATTTCTTACTGCATTAAACTGTTAATATAAATCAAATGAAACATATATTTAGTCATCATAACTGTATATTCTAGATAAATTATGTACCTGGAAATGTGTCGCTTTGAGGAATAGTATTTAAGCGTATTTAGTCACCATTACTGTATAATCTCTGGAGATAAATGATCTGAAGATGTGTCGCTTTGAGCAATGGTAACAAATCACTACCAGCGTTACTAGCGTTGCTAAAAATAGACATTATTCAATATGTTGCACCTGTAATTCCTGTACTCTGTAAATAGGGCGCCATGTTATATGTAAATTCCAAATGGCTTTATTTTTCAAACGTGTAAACACTAAATAAGAACTTCTTAAGAAAGGTTATTCTAACTTATAATCTATTATATAATTATAATGCCAACCATCACTTCGTCACTTTATTTAACATCATCATTTTCTCTTCTCTACAAAATTTGGATCATTTTCTCATCTTCAAGTAAACCATGTAATACTGAAATGAATATTACATAAATCCCCTGTGGCATTTAGAGGAATGTTAGGGCCTCATATAAAGCTAAGCTAGCTATCTACTGTAGATACAACATGCATCTCAGTGAGAATTTAACTCCCGAGTATGTAATTGTCGACTAGCTAGAGACCTATATGTGCATGTTTGTAAATGTGTTTGACGTAGTACATTTACTTTTTTTCTTACTACTACTAGTATTTCTTTATTATGAATTTATAATTCTAACTGATCAGTTTATTCGGACTTTCTATACATTTCATTAATATAAGAGCGACCAAATTGAAATTGTACTAATAAAATAATATTTCACACTGCTTGATTTTGCCATCGCACATACATGGTTAACCACAATACAGCATTCCATGGCGGCTGTCACTTAGTTTTCCGCCTGTATCAAAAATGGATGTCATATCTGACCTTCCAGCTAAGCGTTTCTAGATGACAGACATGTATAAGATTGACATAAAAGTGACGATTTGGCGATATAAAACGTTCTAAAATTGCGATAGTGATTTTTAAATTCCATTATGAAGCTAGATTTGACCTCGTAATTTCATGATTTGACAAAAGATGTTCAATAAAAAAAAAAAACATTTTCATATTATTCATATAATTTTACAAGTTCGTTCTGATGTATCTTACATTGTTGTTTTGTATAAGTGACCGTACAAAATATATGTACAGTGTAGCACGGTAAATAATATAACACAAATTATACTTCATATACAACGGTAGTGGTTTGCTGCATAGTTTGTAATGAAATTTTGTTAGAGGAGTATTTATTGCATTACAAGTTTAATACAATGAAAGCAAAATGAAAGTGCTGATTATAATTATAATAATCTGTACATTTTGTTCTGGTACGAAATGGAATAAATGTAATATCAGTGATGATGGTAATTGATGACACGTACAGAACATCTTGGTTGTTAGAACGTAATTAGCAAAATCGAAATTAAAATTATCGTAAGTCCATAATTGTCGCATCTCATTTTTGTAGTATAGATCCAACCAGAATGTTTGAAAGAATCTTGTTTCCATCCGTCATTTAAAAATGCATCATGTATTTCATCGTTTATATTACATTTTCTTTATAGTGTTAGTTTCTTTTCACTTTTAACGTAACATTTCAAATAGACGCCCATAAAACATAATGACATACTATTATTACTAGGTTTAAAACGTTAGCACAAAACACTTTCCAATAACATTTTATGACCCATCATTTATGATACTAGGTCAGTTGTCCAGTCAGTCCAGACAATGCGATGAATAATCGACATTGACCGTGACCCAACAGGAGAATCAGATCATGTCACTATTCATTACATTACACAAAATGCTACTGGGTCACTATGTCAGCACATGTGATGTACCCCAGCAAACTGTCAATCACAGTGCTATTGAATGTGTGAATGGGAGTCTGATAGGGACCAGACATAAATTGACACGATGAACCATGAGCACAATGAGTATCATCATGAATGTACATATGATTCATGTTATCCTGCAGATGCATCATGTTTAAATGGCAAAACGTAACATGTACAGTATAGTACATAGTGAAATTTGGACTCTTGATTAAAACAAATTTGTCATAATTTCCTATTTAACTTTACATTTCGATGCCAATGATGAGAAGACCATTTATAAACACTTTGCAGTTCAATATCCTTTTAGTCGTAGATATAATTATATATCCGATCGCCAATATTAAGTTTAATTTATTTATGAGGTTAATCTAGTGGTTTATAAAACATTTTGAGTTTGAAAGCACCACTGACTGAAACAAATTATCATTAACTACTTTTGACAGGTAGGTTCCCATATAAATAAGAATATTAGGGCAGTTTCCTAATAAAATTTCTGTTCATTGATATTTTGCAATTTATCATTAAATACTAGTGACCTAGTATACTCAGCAGTATAACTACATGTATTACTGCTATAATTTCCAGAAAGTCACGTCCTTGTTCGAACTTGTTCCAGCTAGAAAATGACGAGTTAATTCTATTTAAAAACATCTTTTTCTACTCTGTTGTCTTCCCCAATTGTATTTTTGTCTTGTTTCAAAAAAACATTGTTGTCTTGTTAATTACGGCAGGTGTTTAATATCAATACATGAAAATAGAATAAAACATTTCGATATTGGTTCCTGTTTACCATCAACGGAAGGGGAAGACAATAAAATGTCGAAGTACGTGCTATTTTTTAATGAAGGAAAAATTAATATACAATTTACAAAATAATAAATT